>VRLP01001992.1:0-104109 GCA_009660295.1 Lophius piscatorius | reverse complement strand
TCCCCAGACTAAGCTCAGCACCATGGGTGATTGGGCCTTCTGTTCTGCTGCCCCTCGTCTGTGGAATGCCCTCCCTGACCATCTGAGGGCTCCACAGACGACTGACACATTTAGAAAAGGACTTAAAACTTTCCTTTTTATCAGAACCTATAACTTTTAATAAACATTGCTGCTTTTTGGTCATGTTTTTATATAATTATATTTTTTATTGATGCTTTTATCTGCTTTTACCTTGTAGCACTTTGAGATTTGATCCAAATGTAAAGTGCATTATAAATTAAATGTATTATTATTATTATCTAAAAAAAATCGATTAATTGATTTAAAGTAACTATATTTTTATTTTATTCTAATAGTTCTTTTCTCAAGTTTAATTTGCTTTATTTGTTAAGGGTTAAATAATCCTGCAGCACGCTTTATTTAGATTTTAGGTAAGTAAAGCAGGGATGAGCCCTGTAGAATAGTCAGACTACTCCTTTGAGTATCAGACACCCGTTTGAAGTCACATTTGGTGAATATCGTTTTTGCCAGTGATGATAATGGGAGGAAACTTGGCTGTGTGAGTGTGGCAGCTTATTTCCACAGTGTAATGTGTTTCGAGTGACACCCAGGCTTGTGAGTACTTACGTTTTCCTCTTATTGTAACAGTGATTCCAAAACTGTCTGCCTCATTGTCCTCCGGTCTTTTCATGTGCTCTTTAAGGCAGGATAAGTGGGTCAGGGAAGTGGCTGCTTTGTGCTCCGCAGTCAGAGGATAGGAACTCTCCAAAACCGCCAAGCCGATAACGACATATTAAGGGTCTTGATCTCATCATGCTCATCATGGTTTTTCTCACTGGATACCAAATGGAAAAGTCTAGCGTGTGGGCAAGAGTAATAGTCTAAAGTATAATTGTTCAGAGTGAATATCGAATAGTGTTTCGCTTAAAATGCCTATCGCTAGCGGTAATGCTGTTATTACAGTCCTTTTACCAACAACCCAGCTCAGCAGCGAACCGCTTAAAAGCTCAAATGAACAGGACTGGGTTTATGGACAGCTTTACCTATAAGTGCACTCCTCTTCATCTCAGTTTGCGCCACCCGTGGTGAATTCCTCTTGACTTGTGTCTATGCAAGTCAATTTATTTTTATCGCACTTTTAAAATGCAACATTACGTTGACCAAAGTGCTTCAAAGGCACAGAACAATTAAAACCACAAATTAAAACACAACATAGAATTGATCATGGCGATGCGCAGCATTTAAAACCAAATTTAAAACCCACAAATGTTTAGAGAGGGCATCAGATTCAGATTTAGAAAACATCAAATGACCAATAAAACAGTTCTATCAAAAAAGACGGGTTCAATAAAAGGAGGTGAGCCATAATGAAATATAGTCCTATGGCCATAACTACTGTAGACTGAGAAAAATATGAACCGAGTCTAGTCCAGGAAGGCTAATGAGGAGACTTGAACTCTTGTAGCAATGCAGATAGACCTGATCTGGAAGTGGACATCATTCCAGAGTTAAGTACCTTCCTCTGAGAAGGCCCGGTCAGCCTTAAGTGCCAGTCTGGATCTGAGCACCACTAGGAGCTGTAATCCAGGGATCTCACCAGATTTGGAACATATGTTGGTAACAATCAGGAGACCCATCACACAAGAATGATCCAGACCAACTCTCGTTTTTAGGTGGAAAAAATATCATCATGTATGTTTTTTGTGCTTCGAGGGTGCAAACTTTTAAATTTGGTCGATCAAGATTGTTGATCAAGTCATCTTGATTTATCAGTTTCGTAATGTGATAGCGTGATTAAGTCATAATTTTGTGTGTCATTGTTATTTAAGCAGGATCATCTTTTTCTGTGTTGTAAGAATTTTCCATATTCACAATCCTCTTAAATATCGATGAATAAGGAGCGATACAATCTTTCTCTGTGGTAACAGCCAAACTTTAGAGACCTTCCCATTGATTCGAGTGGGAAGACTGTATACGAATGAGTATACTTTTGACTTGTACTGAATGGTCTCACCCAGCAGGTTACTGGCTGTCTGATGTCATGGTCTTTTAAAGTTGAACTATTTTCACAACGAGTAAAGGGAAAGATGCTCTCACATGTGAGACAGCATTCCTCCTCCATTGCCCTTATTTGGTGAACATCAGTGAGCCTGCAGCCTGGGACCTCAGAGTGAAAGAGAAAAGAAGTTGTAGCCCCTAAAAACCAAAGAGGAAATGTCAGTTCTGCCACAGACATTCCACACACGGCCTGCCACTGCAAGCCCCCAGCCCAGCTGGTGCTAGCGCTGTTAATGCAACAGTTGATTAGGTAAAGTACATCAGTCCTCTATAGTAGACTAAATTGAAATCAATACTGTAAATTGATAGCTTGATGAACATGAAGAGTCATGGAGAAGTATTTTTGGTTGTGAGTACAGAAATGTAGTACGCCAACCCTGAAAGCTGTATGGCTCAAAAGTTAATGACCACGAGAACATGCTGGAGGAGGAGTCAGGAGGGGACATCTTTCCTGCAACATACTTTCAGAGAGTTACTGTTTGAATTGATCCAAGTTTTCTCTAAAAGTAATTTCCATTCAACCTATGATGTTTTGTTTCTGTCTGTTTAGAGTTTTCAATGAAAGGTGCTGTGTCAAATCAAATGTACCATATATAAAACAGCAGTATCCTTTCCAGAGCCTGCTGTGGAGGATTTTATTTTGGCTTGGCCGTAAAATCCCTTCTAGAGGATTTATTGTTATTTATGGAGTGGGTGTACACCACTTTATTTTAAAGTTGGCTCTGTTGCTTTTTTCAAGCCATTTTTTCAATGTTTTCTTGGAAAGTTTACAGTTGAGAATCCAACAAAAAAAAATACAGTCCCATCCTTAATGTGATAAACTTAGTTTGATCTTAGTTATACTGCTTCAGTGTCTCAGTGCGTGACCACACGCCTCAAATTTGCAGATCCAGTAAAACAATCAAACCTTAACATGTTCAGTTGCACAGTCCATTTATGCTGATATCTTTAGTAGATTCAAATTATGCTAGTTACCAGTCATGTACTTGTAAGATAACAATGTCCACTGGTCTAAACCAGTTATTGTGTAATGATCCGATGAACAGATCAGACAAGTATTTTTTGCTGTTTCTGCAGCCAGACAGTCTTGAATGCTCAGCTACTATAGATTCAAAAAGTTCAGGTTTTAAAGAAAACTAGTCCTTCACCGCCGTCCTCGGCAGCAAGGGTATATCCCATCGAAGCCCCAATCTCCTGCGTCGTACAAGCAAACCCCCGATTGATCTCCTCAAATAAAATCCAAATTTAATTTGAGGAGTTAGATATAAAGTTCCAGCTTACATAGAATTAATTTATGAACTCAGTGAAACAACCTTTAATTATGTGATATTGTTTCTTGTAGCCAAGCACACTGCCTCAGGGCACGGTGAACATGAACCTGTGTACGGAGGTCATAGATGCAGAGCCTAAGACGGGTCAGAAGAACTCCCTGTGCATCATCACCCCAGACCAGGAGTACTTCATCAGAGGAGAGAATAAAGAGATTATCAATGGGTAAGATGACAGAAAACGGTTGGGTTTTTTATGCTTGTGGTCCACAATGTGATCTTTTGCTATGCCACAAGGAAGCTGTATAACAATACATGATTGCATGGAGTGTTAGACACACACACACACTTTTAGATACATCTTAGACTAGAGTGACCTGAGATTTTTCAAACTTTGAAAGGGTGTTGTAACAGACAAATTGGTGAGAAATGCTAAAATCTGATGTGCACACATGAATATCAAAAACACTCTTGACCCTTACCTCCAGATGGAGTGAACAGCTGGTGGTATACCCCCGAACCAACAAACAGAACCAGAAGAAGAAACGCAAGGTGGAACCAACAACCTCACAGGTAATTGTCTTTACGTTAAAAGCTACTAGTCACAGCTTGAAATCATGTTCCATTTTTCTTAATTTCTTGTTTTTCACTTACTACTTGTTCATAACCAGGAACCGGGCCCAGCAAAGGTAGCAGTGACCGACTCTGGCATCCCAGAGCCAGAGAAGATCCCAGACTCGAGCTCAATCATTTGGCAGGAGGAACTGAACCAGAGAGAGGCCGACGGGGCTGCTGTGTGGGCCGCTCCTGACCTTCGCCCAGGATCACCACTGCCCCCCACAGGTCAGCAAGACTGATAAGACTCGACGCTAATATAATATAGATTATCTGAATAAAATATTATTTTAAAAATAATTGTGTGAAAAAGTATTTTTGTCTGAGACATCCTCTGTTTGTCTTGTCCAGTGGATGGTGCTACTGTGGCGCAGGGCTCTGACTTAGGCTCGGTGAATGGTGACGAAGTGGATCAGGGTGGGCTAGCCCTGCACGGCTCGGTGCCGCAGGCCCACAGTGACCTGCTGTCCCCTACAGGCTCATGCTCCAGCCTGGGAGGCGTTCCACGCTGCCTGTCCCCAGCTCCAAGCGACCCCTTCCCCTCAGGCAGCTCCCTGCTCTCTAATGGTTCTCACATCAGCGGCTCAGTCAGCTCTCTGGACTCAGACGCCAGCAGCAGCACGGTCACCAGCACAGACAGCCACCCTACAAACCAGAGGGGCGGCCACTCCTTCAGCCACCATGACACCCATCGATCACGACGGATGGAGGCTGAGGCCAGAAAGGCGGAAAAGAGGAGCAGATTTAGGAGTCCTGACCGACACGAGAGAGAACGTGTCCTTAGCCCAGAGAGGAGGTCAGTGCCCTTTCAGTCTCATATACCTCCTCAAGAATTTTTCAATGTTTCATTAGAAGAAGCACATTTTGGACCTTTTGTGGGCAGATAGCTGTCAGCAGACTGAAGAGGCCATCCTATTCTGACTAAACTTGTTGGCGTCTTGATATCATTATAATTACTTTTGAATATTTTCTAGTTTCAGCCCATCATAAACTGCCTAGTCATGTCAAGGACTTTCCTATGGCCCACGCTGTGGAGCTGTGGGCAGGTTTCCATTATTTGGTAATGCCACTTTTACGGGGAAAAATGTAGTCCAACACACTTCAATCTTTCCGATTATATTGTCTGGTCAAAACGATATATCTCCACCGATTTCTGACAAAGTTTAAGGATATTTTCAAACCATATAGGGCAGTAAAGACTAGTCTTTTTTTTTTTCAGGTGGCTCCAAATTCCAAAAACGACAGAACACACTGCATGTTGCCTAGACACTCATGTTTATTTTCCAGTACCGTAGTTAAAGGACCGAGACAGAGAACAGCGTTCAAGCAGGAAAAAACATTTATTTATTCAACCATGCGCATAAAGGGAGAAAGGAGGGTCCACAATGAAGACTCATCGATCATCTCAAATCACACACTTTAGTCCATAACATTTTCAGTTTGAGTTTATATTTGGATTCACGCTAGCAGATATATCTTTGTCCATTCTCTGTAGTGCTGCAACGGTATCAGTGGCCGTTTACACAACAACAGTTTTCACAACAACGGTTTTCACATAAAACAGTCCAGGCTTTTAAAGTCATATAGGGGCCGTATCAAATGTTAGTGAGGGCTGCGTCTTGACCCGTGGGCCACACCCTGACAACCCCTGTTTAAGAGGAAGTGTTATACTTAGCCTGATAAAACCTGGATGTCCATGCTGGTGGTGAAGTCTGACTTAACCTGTTGAACCAGGAGTGGAAGCCTTCTTGGAATTCGATTTCATGCGACAGACACTGTGTTCCAGAAATACTTGAGCCTGGCTTATCAGGCTCAGGTCCTTTTAAAGGCATGTGTACAGACATACACACACACAGACACACAATCTCTGTGACGCACGTACACCCACAGCTTTTGATGTGTATACATGCACTCTCACAACTGGCATAGCAATGAGAGGGAAACATGCCATTTGATGAGGTTTAGGCATTCTTGTATCTGGAGTATCCGTCTTGCATGCGTTTCTGAGAAAGTCTTTTTTATAGAAATCCCCCTCATATCAGTGTCTCTCCTATCTATAAGCAGACTTACTAACTGTAAGCGTAGACTATGTAAACACAAGGCTTCCATATTTTTCCATTCTGTAATCTGGTGCTGTTGGTGAGGAGGTCACAGGTTTCACACATACAACAGAGATGGCAGCATTTCAAACAAAACAAGTGGGTGAGGTGGGGGTAATCTTTTCCCTTCAATAGCCAGCTTCCTGCTCCATTCAGTCTGTCAATCGATGTCGGGCGTGAGAGGAAACCGAGAAGAAAACAGAAGTGCTGGTTTACTGCCCCATGAGCACATCACTGGCCCAATTGGTCCAGTTTTGGGTCAAATGTCAATGTAAACTTTTTTTTATGTAGTGCATTTTCAAAAAACCCTAGTTGATCAAAATACTGAACACACTTAAACTACAAAAGAAAAGATAAAAATAAACATTATGACCAATAAGAACAATAGACAATGATGATTTTAATCTTTCTGGGGTCCTAACAGTTTTTTTATGAATGGGTAAGCTATTCCGGAGCTGGTTATAGCCACTGCAAAGGCTATATATATATGAGCCTGCATCTGGGAACATCCAGGAGGCAGTGGTGGGACCTCAGTGCCTTAACTGGTCATTTAAAATTAAAGAGCTTTGCTAAATAAGGTGACGCACACTCATTTAAAACCTTAAAACAAGCAGTAAAAATGTAATATCATTCCTGAACCTAACAGGAAGCCAGTGGAGACAGGCCACTGCTGGAGGGATATGATCACGCCCTTCCTATAAGAAGACAAGCAGCTGCGTTCTGTACCAGCTGGAGCTGGCAAAGAGACAAACGTTCTGCACCTACATACATCGTTACAGTAATCCAATGAGATGTGATAAAAGCAGAGATCACTCTCTCAAAGTCATTGGGCGAGAGATGGGGCTTAACCTTTGCTAAAAATCTCAGTTGGAAGAAGCCGTTGTTGACACTGGAGCTAATCAGTCTGTCGGGTTTTAAAGAGCTGCCAAAAAATTAAACCATGATTCTTGACAGGTGAACTATTGAAGAAGCTCAAGAGCCCAGCATGTCGTCACAGTCGAATAGCTGGTCAAGACGTCCAAACATAACAATCTCAGCCATATTTTCATTGAGATGGAGGAAGTTCAAGTTCATCAATGTTTTGATGTCCCTCAAGCAATCTAACAATAGCTGCAGAGAATACATACTATAGACCTTTATGGGCAAATAAAGCTCATCAGCAAAACAAACCATGGAAGGATCATTTCAGTCTCATTTAATGGACCCCAAGAGTAGCATATTCAAAAAGAAAGAAAAAGAAACGGGTTCAAGATCACGGGGAAAAAATGTACAACGAGAAGAGGATGGGACCTGAGATTGAGTCATTCTATGTGTTGTTCTCAGTTACAGAAATTTTGGTACTGATTGATTTTGCATGACTTGGTGCTCTGTAGAACTGATGTCTGTTAGTCAACCCACTTGACACAAAAAGTTTTTTTTTCATGATCAGGCTCTGTTTACGATTCCAAAGTGGCCTGTTTGGGACATTCAGTTTGCATTTGGCCTCTCGTTTTCCTTGTCTTTCATTCCCTTTTATGGATAGCAGCTTTGGTTCTCCAAATAAGGCCGGCATTAAGGCAAAATGTAATATAATATTTCCCCCTGCCTCCCACCTCTTTCCTCTCAGTAATCCAGATTCCTTTGTCATTTAGCATATGGTCTGTGTGGGAGTGTTTAAGAGTTGTTTGGCTGCTCTGTCACAGTTTAGAAGACGGTTACAAATAGGCACCAGTAAGAAGACTTTGTGGTTCTTTGGTCTTTGTGCCCTATGGTTTACTTATTCACTGTGCGATTGAAGCTGCTGCCTTTGACCTGCAGCTTCAGTCACACAGTAAAGTAGGACTATCAACCTAAGCAGAAGGGTTAAACATTTCCGTTTCCACTGGATGAGCATTCCCAGTGACTCTTTCTAAGAAGTCTTAACCTAACTTGCATTTCAACTGCGGGAAAAAGTCCCCGCTCTTTGGTCTTCCTCGTGAGTCTTTAGGGAATAATGAGATGGGGTTTGTTAAACATCACTGATTGGGCAATCAACCCAATCCCTATTGCAGAAGCTAAACATTAATACTATTTGACAAATGATTCAGATTGTCTACCGCATTGACAGACCTAACTTTCATTTCTTCCTTTACCTTTTTAACTCTTGTCCATCAGTTTATCCACATCCCATCAAAAAGTAGTAAACAAAATACAATTAAATTTCACTCTTGCTGAGGAGGAGCCCTAATGGGTGCACCCAATAATTTTTATTATTCAGTATACTTATTTTTCATGTCTTAGGTATTTTTGTACTCAGTTGATTTTCATGACAATTTATGAACAAATAAATGTACTTCTTCCTGTTGCAGGTCCATCTGTGTCTGTAGACACAGTTTCTACTTTTATCATACATTAAATCCATTCATAGATATGTCACAGTAAATACAAAGACCAACAGTATGACTCTGCTGTTCTTCTATCATGGGAAAATGTCCTCTCAAATCGTTCCACATTTTGAAGTCACTTTGATTTGACCCACCGCCCTGGTTTTTCAGAGTGGGTGGAAAGAATGAAGAGGAGCTTTTAGTTCCTAGTTTATTCTGGGTTTAAAAGGGTGGTTAAGATATTATTTGTGATGCCATGTCCCTTTGTCTTTAATACCATCACCATGTAAGGGAAAAAAAGAACAGTTAATGGTTTGTTATTGGTTTAACTTTTATATGTGCGTGTGTTTGCAGTCGGTCTGGTGTTATTGAGAAGTTGGAGGCCTTGGAGCTTGAGAATCCAGAGAAAATGGAAGTGGAAGAGTCGGGGAGGAGTGGAGACCGACAGGGCCGCAGTGAGCACAGACGCTTCCATAGAGAGGTAAAACTTATGTGTGCATGTCTGTTCATTGAATGTTCATTTGATCCAGCAGTGCCAACATTGTGCAAGAGTACACTACTGAACTGATACGATTTGTAAACAAGGTCTTCAAACATCATCACATTGAAGTACAGAACCGAGCCATTGGACCCGTGCCCTCCTCGCACACGAACACACCCTTTTGTCTTTTCCTTTCACCCACGCCTTTTCCCTCCATCTTTCTCGCACTTTGTTCTCTCTCTGTTCTAGCTGGAGATCTGAGGTCAGAAGTGTGGGCTCTATTCTATTTCTGGTTAATACTATATGTTTGGAATCCCCTCATAATTATGCACCCTTTTCAAACCTTGGTAATCAGTTCTGGGCTCTAACCCCAGTTTTTGGAACAAAGTACCCAACACCTTGATAGACAAAGTCAGACTCTGTTAAACTCTCTTTTTTTTTTTTGTATGTCACACGCAGTTTACCTATCAGGTACGTTTACACATACAGGTATACAGATACTGATAAGATTAAGACTTGTGGTCTGCCTTGTATTTTAAGAAATACTAAGCTTCTTAATGTTGTAGAGTTGTTTATTGCAGTACATTTTCCTAAAGTGAAATATTACTTTGTTTTATGGCATATTGTAATTCGTTTTGTGATATATTGCATATTGAAGATGAATAAAATGCATCATGTATTTTATAATTTTCATAAAGGCCGATTTTACTAGATAATTTTTAAGGCTTCATTCATAAACGTATTGCAATATACAAAATAAATGATTTCCTATTCACTTTGAGATAACAAAGTTTATTATATTATAAAATGAGCCAGTGCAGTGCCAGACATTTTACAAACAGGTGTGAAACTTGGCTTCACCCTCTTTGAACACAGGTTGTTCCCACGTGGCCATAAACGACCCTCTACTGTACATAATTACTTACGTAATTTAATTAAAAGAAATTGTGAGGTGATATAATAGTTTTGCCTTCTTCCTAGTTGATTTAAACACTCAGCAGCTTCATATGGCCAAGAGTCGAGTGTTGAGGGAAGTTGTTGGAGAGTATGAGAGCTCAGGATTACGTTTACACTGAGTAACTTTGAGGTTGGACGATCAGGATTATTTCTCGTGACATCTCTCACAACACAGTAATCCCGACCAGAGACAAACCAGTATGATGATGTACTATAGGGCTTGTTGATTCATGCTAGAATTAGCAATCTTTTTGCTTAGAATTGAGGTCATGACTTGCTCCATAATCTTTTAATATTTTGTTTCACTCAACTGTGCTACACAACTTCAGCCCTCAGACCACAATGCCCTCAGAAACCTCTGGTATACTCAAGTTGTTGTTATGCTTTGTGCAAATTCCCCACTTGAAAGGAATTTGATCGACTACTTGGGTTTTAAACTGGAATTCACTCAATAATAAGTGAATAATCCGCTTGTCCTTTTCCACTTCTTTTATTTAAACTGTGGTTGCACAGCCATTGCTCATTAGTTGAAAAACAATCTACCTCATATCAGTGTGCGTCTTTCTGTTCCTGTCCTCTTCGCTATGACGCCGTGTGTTCCTTTTTAACAGCTCTGGTAGTGTCGGAGCTGATTGCTCATTGGTTCCAACTGGTCCGATTAGTCTCGCTTGGAGGAAGGTCACGGCTGTTTATTTCTCTTACTTTACTCGTGACTTGAAAGGTATATTATGTAGCTCGCTTACCTTAGCTCTGGCTCGTGGTAAGAAAACAGAGTGCAGACCAACTCTGAAGCACAGAGTGGGCTCTGTATTTTTAACAGCCAGAATAAATACACAGCCTTTCTACTGAGTGGCTCCAAGAGATAACAAGAATACACTTCCAACAGGACAGATTCTCCAGCTTGCTCTCAAGCAGCTATGGCTACACACTTAACCACAAACTACTACTCCCATCATTCTTCAGATCACAGGTACACAATACTTATAAGGCCACCTTCTTAAAGGGCCAGGCCTGGCTCTCAACAACGGGTTGAAACACAAACTGTTCTCCGAGCTTAGTTAATGGGTCTTTTTTTCCCCTCGTGACACTAGAGGAGCACTTTCAGGAGAAATTTATGGTGAATTTTTATGTGTTTGGTTTTGCTACTGTCGCAAAACACTGTATGCAATGCACATGTTTTTAACTTACATCCCCTTCTCTGAATCCGAAAAACTTCAAACCTCAACATGTGAACTTTATTCAGCACGAGTTCTGTTTATTTGGTTGGATTCATGTCGTTCTCACGCGCATCAGCTGGGTTTTCTTCTGGATTCCATTTTTTTTATTCATATTTTTTCTCACAGGCTCAGACAGTCTCTCCATCTTTTGCATCTCCTTGAAGTTTTGTTTTTGCACCTCAGCATCACGTGATCTAAAACAAGCTCTCATATGCTGAGTATTAAAAGTTAATGCGTCGATTTTTTTGTAGCTTGTGATAGAAGTTAAAATACTGCAGATTCGTACATCAGAGACGAGATCGCATTTACTTCTGAATTGAGATTGCAATCTTTTTGCCGTTAATCGTCCCTCCCTAATGAGTTGTTAATATATTTTGTAACTAATAAATTTCATATTTTCACTTTCAAATAGTCAGTTTTATTCTTTTGTATTTTAATGTGTGAGATTTTATTTACCATGCAAGATTTCATGATATGTGTGTTATTTAGGACCAGAGACCTGATGTAGGTCAGGGATTGGATTTCCCCTCCAAGCTGCCACCTCTGAGGAGAGCCAAGTCACTGGACAGAAGGACCACAGAGTCTGTCATGACGGTGAGTACTTCTCCCTTTTGTATAATGTTGTCATCAAGGCCCCGGTCTTATCCCCAAAGCATTTTCTGTGAAGTCTCTTTTCATCATGGCAACACATAGATTCTCTTTCCCAGTAGATAATGTTTGCATCCTGTATAAACATGGCAGGACAGAGGGAAGTGGCTTCGGGACAGTCTACACTATAATAGCCTAAAGAAACCCCATAATAATGTGTGTGGTCAGGCTCTCCTACCTCGCACATTAAAACATCATTCAGCATTTTTAGGGTTGCTTGAGACCATGCAATCATCTAAACAAGGTACAAGCTCTACATTTTCCATGATTTAAGGGATGGAAAATACCCAAGTCCAGTCTTCCCTTTTCCTTCATGTCTGTTTGACCTCTCGATATAACCGAGGCTAGAAGCTTCACTTCCTTTACTGAATAACTGTCTGTGTGCTGTTGCATGCTGGGTCGATACTGATATCAGGTTTATCAGCTCTTGATGCAAATAGGAAGACTTAACCGTCCAGTGGACACGTGAAACATAACGGGGTCCTAAAGTATGTGAGAAAGCTGCAGAGTCAGATGGATTGTTCTCTGATGTTATAACACGCTTTACATTCAGTCTGAACGGTTCCCCAATCATGCATGCAGAAAATATGAATGCGGAATAGAGAAAATCTAAATATATATATAAAAACAAATCACAACAATTTACAAACAAAAGCAGGATGCAGACCAGAATGCTGCTTTTGGAGTTGTATCAGGGTCATTGTCTGACCTCCAGTGCTCAAAGCTTCAGTGTGGCTTCACTGACAGACTGGTGGAGATCTCATCCTGTGCCCCTTAGTTGGTGGGATTGATTTTGTGGCTGCCTACGTATACTCCCATGTACATGCTCTAGAATATCGCAGATGTAAAGATGATACAAGAAACACGTCCACTTCATTTCTCATCAATCACTACCATCACTCTCTATTTGGTTGATGATCAAATACTTTCACAGTCCTTATTTTTGAAGAATAATTTCAGTGTTTGATCCACCTTTAGCTTTCTCCTCTTCCTCATCCGTCGGCCTGTCAGCATCAAATATATAGAAACTCCAAACTTTCGGGTCTCTCTCCTGATTCACTCACACCATTCAATTCTACATTTTCGCTCAGCTCATCATGCCTTCACACTGCCCCACTCCTCAGGTAAATTTGGCATGTAGACCAGAATGTGCAGATTTATTTTTTTACTTTTTTCATACGGTAAAAGATTAAGAAGATATTAAGATTCCCAGTTTGCTTAATTTATGCATGCAAAAATCTTTTTTGGATCAACTTAAAAACAATATATATCATGCTATAATTTGTCTTTCAACCCCTAAACCAAAACCGGCAGAGTGTTCCAAGTGAGCAGTTTTGGCGGTAGTCGACATCCCTTCTCCACACAGCTCAGTTTTTATGCTACAGTGCTGTCAATCAGAGACGGGGTTTGATAATCCTGGATTGACCGTCAGACTCAGAGGGTCAAACGGTTAAGGATCTGGTCGTCTCAGTGAACACCTGACACAAGAGTTTCCCCTCATCGAGGCTGGGATGGTTGTTATTTGGATGTAGGCTGCTTGCTTTGAGCCAGGATTCTGCTAGAGGGCCTCTGTGTATATATAAATGAAAAAGTGCATTTGCAGAGGACATTGTTGGATACAACAAACACCATTTGATGATGAGCAAAATGTTTGGGTCAAATTTTTTGTTATTTTCTTGACAGAAGTCACCACTTTGTATAAGGTCTCCATAAAGGCAAGCGTGTATTTTGGTGCCTCTGGCCTCCCAGACAAAGCCTCCTCTGTCCTGCTAAGCTACAGGATCAGTGGTTAGCATCCATGCCAGGACTTGAGCTATGTGGAGAGAGGTCATCAGGTTTTTGTTAGAGTTGAAAGGCAAGATACTAGGGCTGGAAGAGTGTGGATACAATCAGAATCACAATTCTCCAGATTTCACATATTGGTCTGTGGTTTAAACGAACTCCTGTGTCGAAGTTCACAACATTATCCGGAGGTGGACACGGGCAGCTGAGATTGTCCTCATCCTCTTCCGCGTCAACATCCTGCTGACATCTGGATGTGTGACATTACAGTCAGTCTCTGCAACTCTTCATCACATGGTTTAATGCCGCCTTCTCATTTGTTGAAGGAGAAAGTAGGAGCCCCTTTTGTTTGTGCAGCTGATGTTCCCAATGAAAATGCTGTAGAATGTTTGCGTGTTAGAAATTTGATCACAAAGATCTAAGAACCTTGATTGCAATATTATTTTGATAAATTGCTCCGCTCTACAAGATGCTGCAACAAAACTGATTTATGGAAATTAAATATTGAAAAAGGTCTCCTCAACAGCTTTGCTAATAAAACTTAAATCAGCTCTGGACTAAACAGCATTCTGGGTTTTATGTAACTTACACATATTGGCCTGATAAATCCCGTTTCTGTCAAGTGACTCACACCGTTAGATTCACAACATGGCGTGAGCATTACTCCTGCCTCTGAGAAGGTAGATCTGTAATTCATCCCATGTCAGGCTGCATGAGAAACGGATATCTGTGTATGATCTATATCATAGTTGAAATTGTATTTTTACCAGTGTTTCTTTGGCCTTGGTGTGGCGGTGTGAGGATGTGGATGTTGTTTTAGGTCAAATCTCCATGCTGCAGGTGGCAACACAGGCCCCAGCTCTCCCTCTCCTCTCCAGGTTATATTCTACACTCCGCTCCTGCTGTGTGCAGATTTTGCCCGCTGTGTTCTTTTACTGCACCCTTTCTGTGCCATGTGTTTTAATGCACTTCAACTGGGGGAATGGGAGCTGTGTTTGTGTGAGGATGTGTGCGAGTGCATCGCAACAGAGCACTGCTTCCTGGTGTCACTATGCACATTGGTGTGTGTTTTATTTTTCCAATGTGTGGAATGACAGCAGACTGCAGAAAAAATTAGCACAGACTGGCAGAAGTTGACCCTCACCATTGGTCCACATTTGTCTCCTATCATCTGACTTTAATTTGTACTGGAATCCATTGATAGGGTCAAATTCTACAACTGCAGAGTGAGTGTGATTATGAACAATGGTTTGGATTTGCCAATTTAAAAAATCCCCCGTGAATATTTTGGGGGAGGGGGGTGCTTTCTTGGTTTGTTTTATAACACTGATTATTTTCCCTCTGAGACGTCATATGCCCTTGGACAGTTTACGTCTCCAGCATCTTAAACATGATGGATGCAAATGACAAAGTGTCACTAAAGTGGCTCAGTTGCTCGCTCATATCTCTCCTCTCTTTGCGCTGGAGCACACCTGAGCGTTCTAAGACCACGCATGGCGGCAGAGCTAAGCGACAGCCGCAGTACGCAGCTGTGTGTTCACATATGGAGAACAAATCCGGAAATTTTTTTTTATTTTTTTTGTTCTTAAGATAAGTTCTTGCTCAAGAATATTTTCTCTTAAAAACAGATATTTTGTTTATGCAAATAATTATCTGCACAGAATTTGTGCTTAGAATGAGATAAAAATGAGAAGGTATTAGGTCTCTTTTTTTTCTTTTTTTTTAGGGCCAGAATTGAATACAAATAGTGAACTCAATGTTTTCAATGTCTGATAAATGACCTTTATGGTTATTGTGTAACTATTCATTGGTTTACTCGAAGAAAAAAAAACGCTCCATGTCAGCTGGGACAGGCTCCAGCCCCCGTGGTTACGGATAATGAATGAATGAGTGAATTAACTTAAACATATTGAAGGCTTTTAATGGCAAATATTGTTGATATATGCAATTAAGTTTTAGTAATTAAGTACAAAGTACCATATGATTAAATCAATTTCCAATTGCCTGTAAGCCCTCATTTTAAGATAAGTAGGGGTAAATTACTACAACACTTGAAAAATAATAACCAATCAACAATCCACACAATAATTTCCATGTGTAGTCTTTTATTTATTTATTAGCTTATTTATTTATATATACGGAACATTCTAGGCTTCTACGCATCGGTGTGACAAATCACTAAGCAATACAATTTTTAAAAAAAACTTTGAAGCCTTTTAGGGTAGACTACTGTGCACTTAGAATGCATGCAGCATGTGGTGTGCGGGTGTGCATGGTTAGTTAGAGTGTCTGATAAAATGGGTGAACAAACGGTGTCAGAAACTAAAACTGACACCATTCATGTCATTAGACGTAGTTTTAATTCGATGATCATCCTCACTTACGTCGCCGTGGTTTGGGTTCACAAAGGCCAATGTTGCTCTTAAGATGAGTTGTGGTGGAATAGAGCTCCACGACCAACTTGACCACCGTTTCTGAACAAACCACCGCTCAGAATATGAACACAATGAAAAGCTTTTGGGTGTTATATGATGTGATAAAAGAGTCGAGGTATATGACCAAAAAACAGCAGAGGGTGAGACATGAACACACGATCACAAAGCACTTACAGTAAATTAATTATACAGATGTAATTCTTTCCTTTGATATCTTTAGTAGGCAACAATTAATATCCTTTTCACAATAGTGCGTTATTACATTTAAAAAAACATGATTAACAGATGCATTAAAAGGATACAAACTATCATACAATTATTGATCTCTGAAAATGCAAATTCTTTTACTATTGCAAACTCCTCACCTTGCATGTTGTACATTTTGACACAAAATGTTTTAATTAATATTTCACACTCATATCTTTTCTTTTTTCCCCTAGCCGGATTTGCTCAACTTCAAGAAAGGTTGGATGGTGAAGCTGGACGAACAAGGCCAGGTAAATTATGAACTGACTTTGTAAATAATCTTTTATTGCTGATTTGCCAAGTTGAGAGTAAAACCTAAATTGAAGGAAAGTGTGTAACTTGAAATCAGAGTGAAACCTTACAGGAAATCAGATATGATATATACAGCTATTATGATGCTATTTCAGGGTTTCTTAATGAAAGGATATAATAAATTTATCAAATGGGGTCAAACTTTCATTCAAACAGCATCTGAACTGTTCACATGATGCATTCTTGAATCTCTGTAGCATTCCACGACCTTTAGAGAGGATGTGTCAGACTGTGATGTAGCATCTTCGGTGGATTCTTTATATGATAGACGGAGAGGCCAGACATTAAAAATGGAACTACATCTTCTTGTGTCTCATGGTCTTAAAATGCTCCGTGGCTGGTAATGACTGCTTTTCAGATCTAAACTCTGTGACGCCTACTTTTGTCTTGTTTTCCTGTTTTCTGTGTAGTGGAAGAAATACTGGTTTGTTTTGACGGATCACAGCCTACGATACTACAAGGATTCAATTGCAGAAGAGGTGAGCTCACTTTTCCTCTATTACAATTTTTCTGAACTTGACTGTTTATTTTTATTTCATGCTTTCCCCGTGTCTCGTCTTTGTGTCACTTCAGGCCTCGGACCTGGATGGTGAGATTGACCTTTCAACTTGTTTCAACGTAACTGAGTACCAGGCTCAACGCAACTATGGCTTCCAGATACACGTAAGAGGCTGAGCCATCTCATCAAGTGCAGTGAATGTTTATTAAGTTTCGATTTTGAATTAGTCCAAACGTATTAGGTAAGTAAAAGTATATGAACACTGTCCTGGAATTCAATATAACATCCCTGAAATAACTGAAAAAGAATAAGAAAGAAGCTTATCAGTAGTTATTGCTGCTGATACGCAGTCAGAGGGATAAAATAAGTACTAACTATTAACTATAGTCTCACTATTACAATAACTAGTAACTATTAACTATAGTCTGACTATTATCGGGTATCAATGTTTTTGATTCTCTTTAATCTGAAAAGAGATTTATTTTTATTTTTAAATAAAATAGTCCAGTACGGCGTAAATATTACTTGTCCACGATCATATTATCCACAGACAAACAACACAAGTGGAAGTCCCGATAAGTTGTGGACATCTATTTGTATAATTGTAATTTGTGTTGACATATTGATTAATACTCTACCTGACAAATAATAATACAACAATAATTGACCAAAAGTACAGATAAAAATACATTTTAAAAGATACATTGTTTTACACTGACTCAATACAGCCACAGTTATTGCTAAGGTATTCACCATAACGGCAGTGTAATGTTGTTTTAAACGTTTAGACCCAGGAAGGAGTGCACACTCTGTCGGCCATGACAGCAGGGATTCGCAGGAACTGGATCCAGGCAGTCACAAAGAACGTCAGACCCTCCACTGCTCCTGATGTGGCAAGGTCAGTGCAGTCTTGTCAGCATCATTGCATGCATGCTCCACCCTTAATGATAGATCAGTAAAAATATATAATATATATATATTTCCACTGGTTGAAGTTGTCATGCTGCATCAAGAGTTAATTGCTGCTCTACTTGTTGCCCCGCCCCCAGATTTTGACTGCTTTTGTTTGTAGATCAGACTAAACGGTATTGGATCTTGAAACAAAATATTTTAAACGATATCTTATGATGAGGGGGGGGGAAGGTAGCTAATATCCATATAATCAGTGTGAAAACTATTCATCCCCTGAACTAATTAGCAATTTGTTGTTTTTAGCTGCAACCAGACTGTTCTGATAACTAAAGATCAGTCTCTGACACCGCTGTTGTGGATTTTTGTCCTAGTCCGCAAAGTAGAGCCGCTTTAGTGCAGATAAATTACAGAGTGTTTCAATGCGGACCTGTGGCAATACCGAGCAGCCGAGCATTTTGACTAAAAAACTACTTTTTCTCTGCAATTTAGCTCCACGGAAGATCATGGCTCCTTGTCTCCTTTGGAAGGTCTGGTTAGACCAGATGTTACCCAGGACTCCCCCTCCTCTGAAGCCTCATCTGTTGACAGAGAATCCACTCCAAGTGTTACAAAGAGCCGGGCTCGTGAACGCAGAAGAGAGGGCCGATCTAAAACCTTCGACTGGGCAGAGTTCAGGCCCATCGCTCAGGCTCTGGCTCAGCAGCGAGCACAGGAGGCCGAGAGTCTTCAGGCAGACCTAGGAGAGCTGGAGCACTATCGGAGAAGAGAGGAGAGGCGGAAGAGGTATGAGTTTGTGACTTGCTCATCTGCAGAATATACACCTGTTCAAGGAGAAAGAACAGACGATGAGTTTAGAGAAAGAGTTGGACAAACGGACTCATCAGGTCCAACATCTTTGGAGAGGCAGCAGAGGGTGGAGGAAGTAATTGAACAGCACTGGCAGCAGGTGGAGAATACACCTATAAGGGAGGAGAGGAGGGTGCCTCTGCCTGCCACAGTGCAATGCAGAGAGACTGCAGAGCTGGAGCATCTACTGGAGAATTACAAGCATGGAGTAAGTGTACTCACATCACACTCATCACTCTCCTAGTCTGTTCAATAAATACTAAATTTAGCGAGCAAACGTCAAACCAGAATAAATAAGCAGTTTCAGATAATGACTGACTCCACTTTTACTTCATATAACACCTTTTTATGTGTATGAGTGTTAATTCTTAAGAACAAGAACATTTACTACACCATCAACTCTGTACCTCACCTTGTTGATTTATTGTTAGTTTTGCAGACTGACTTGATGAACTGCCTCATCAAGTCTGCCTGATTTCTGAAGGCTCCAGTCCAGAGCTTTTACAATCATAAACTAAAATCATACATGGTGATTACATTTTAAACAAGGACACACTGCTAGTTATGGCCATAAGCAACAATATGTTTTTTGTCAAAAAGTATTCATTGTTCAGACATAGAGCTTATCGCACAAACATCAAGTGGAGGTTTTTCATTTTAAGCTGATAAATAGCTCTCCCTGCTACTGCAGATTGAGGACCTGAAGACACAGTTGGGGAGCTGTCACCAGCAGCTTCTCGACTCAAACAAGCACAAGCAGGAGCTGGAGCTCCATCTGAGAACGGCTCTCGAGAGGGAGCAGGACATCCGGACGGGGTATATCTCTCCGGTGAGTTCTTAGACTGTCTAGCAGGATTGCTTTCTGTTCTGCTATGAAGGTAAATCCCCTCGTAGAGTAAACATATTCTTATATATTCGATATATTCATATATTCGATTCAGCAGTATTTTCTCCTCCATTTTGTAACATTCTTTGCACGTTTTATTGTATTTTAAGAAAATATCAACTGACATTCAAGCAATACAGTTGCTACAGATATCTGCCTTTGCATGAGCATGTAAAAAAAACATTGATATCTTAGTATTTCATTGGCTTCTACTATTTAATCCTCTGTCTCTGTGTTGTAAGTCAGTACTGTCCCAATCATTCAGTTGTCCAATATTGCTTGTGTTTTGTTCCTCAAAAAATTTTGAGGTGGTGTGACTTTGATGATTATTTCACTCTAAAAAGATTCATTTTTGATTAAAATGTATATATTTATGAAATCAATAGTTAATCTTTCTTTTTTTATTCCTCTGAAGTGAAATATCAACTCGATATTTTAACTTTCTTTTGTGGATATTGATGGATACATTCCATAATTGGTATCACCTCAAGTAGATGACAATGCCTTATTTGTTTTAAAATGTGACATAAATAATATTGAGAAAGGAAGGAAGGAAATATACGGTGTAGTATTTTTGTTATACACCAATTTCCTATTATTTTATAATGTTATTTTTGGTACTTTAAATGTTGGCACACTGACAGGAAACGTTAGAGGGCTAGCTGATGTGATTGAGAGAAGGAAGGTAGATATACTGTGTCATTGAGAGCAGGTGGAAAGGCGGCAAGGCTAGAAGCATTGGAGGAGGGTACGCTGTTTTATCACGGTGTAGATAGCAGGAGATGTGGGGTACTGATGATTCTGAAGGATAGTGAGGAATGTCAGAGTGATCATGAGGTGGTTTGGACACATGAAAAGGAGGGATAATGGATATATTGGTAGAAGGATGTTTGAGGTGGAAACATTTGATCTGCTGTGGCAACCTCCTAAAGGGAACAGCCGAAAGAAGCCATTTTTGTGGTGAATTTTCACTTATAATATTAATACTTTTTTTCAATTATGTCAATTTCTGATATTCGTGTCTTATACTATAGTAATTTCTAGTACTATAAATCATTTTGAACACTTTTTCTGAGTTATGTTGGAGTGTAATTCTCCAGTCCCTTGCAGAGTTAGCCTAGCTCTACTTGCTGCAAAGTTTGGCTCAACATGTAAGAATAATAACTTCTTGGCTTCTTTTCTGATTATTTGCATGGACATCAGACTCATTTTCTATTAACTGCTACACAGACCTTTTCTTTTTTTTTGCTGTTTACATTTATTATATGGAGCTATTACATGTCAAAATGGATGAATGTATTTCTGAACTTGTGCTTGAATGAATGGATTTGATAGAATGAAGCTGAAGTACGATTTTAAAAGACAATTCAATATGTATGTGGTTGAGTGAAGTTAGGTCAAAGCTGCGAGTGGTGGCAGTGTATGAAACTTTCTCTTTGTTGTAGAGTTTTCATGTGACTTGAATGGCCTTATGCAAAAAGTCAAAAACATATTTGAACATTAAATTTTAGTTGAAAAATATTATTCAATGTCTCCACTCAGGAGAGAATTGCTTTGCTGCTGTACATGAGCTTGGACCTGAGTTGTAGGACCTGGTATGCCTTCCATCCTTGAGTAAACCATCGAGCTGAAACTAATATTGCATTACTTAACACATGAAGTAACCTTCAACCATTTAATGTGCATGCTCTGTCATGATTAACTAACCCTGGGCATATAATCTATTTTCTCTGCTTTGACAGCTTTAAGGTATTTAATTTATACCTAAAGTAATTTATAGGTTGCGTTGAATCACTGCTAATTTATGTTACTTGGGATAATCAGTTGGAAAATCTAATTGTGATGGGATTTGTTTGAATAGAATCCTGTGGGAAATAATTGATAGTCAAGGCTGAAAGTAATTAGCAAGCTTTGTGTCTCCCCTACTGTGTGTTAACCAAATGTTTGGTCCCCTTTTCTAAGCTGGAGCAACCTTTGGGGCTGGAGGCTGATGTGATGCCCCAGACGAAGAGGCCCGAACTGGTTAGTTCTCAAGCCCAGACTTTAACAAAGAAGTACCAGGAGACTAAAGAACTCCTGAAGCTGCAAGAGCTGAAAAAGCGCAATATGCAAGCCCAGCTTGGCATCTCCCTTTCTCATATCAAGGAACCCTACTTCTCTGAACCCCAAAAATTAACTATTCTTGACAGTCCTCCTCATGAACCCATCCAAAAAACAGTTAGCTTTTTGCTCCAGGATAGCGCAGAGGCAATTCAAGAACTAGAAGACTTGGTGACGGATATACCTCTGACTTTAAAGGAGTTGGCTAAACTGCTGGGATCCCATAGTTGGATTAAGGAGACATCAGATCAAAACCAACTTCAAAAACTCCTGGAGATGTGGAAGTACCAACAGGAGATGGAAAATGAAACACTGAAGAAAAGTTTAGCCAGGGCAGGAGAAAGCATTCGGGAATATGAATCCCGACTTCTTACCATGGAGGATTTAGTGGGGAAGGGGAAGATAAAAGGTTTAGAGAGCCTTAAAAGCCCCTACGGGCCTCTCTCTGAGATTGAAAATGAGGCAAATGAAATCACAGCTGGGATGCTATCTCAGAAAGTTGAACATGTAACAAGTGAAAATGGGGCATTGAAACAACGATGCCAGGAGATAATGAACCAGCTGACTGAGGCCGACAGAGAAATAGACCGACTGAAAGCCGAGCTGATCAGCCAGCAAGGCGGCAAACAACAGTATCTGGTCATGAAAGAGCTGGAAAGACTGAAGGCTGAGCTCGCTGAGAATCAGGCAAACACTATAGACAGAGAATATTATGAGCGGGAGCTGAATGAGAAATCCTTGAGGCTTCATGAGGCTCTGGTTACGTTGGAGGAGCTCGGTAATAGCCTAAAAGACACTGAGAAGAAGCTGCAGTTGAAAGAGGCCACTCTGAAAGGTCTTGGCTTTCAAGCTGATTACAAGGATGACGAGTTAGACCCAGAAAAAGAGCAAGTCAAAGAGCTATTTGAAGCCTCACAAGCAAATTTATTTGCGATGGGGTCAAACCTTGAGTCCGCAGAATACTACCAGTGTTTGGAAATAGAGGCCAGGAACAGTGACGTAACCAAACTGAACCTGGATATTGAGAGAGTCATTAAAGAGAAACTAAGAGCAGAAAAGGCAATAAGAATGCTGCAAAAGGAGTTAGAAATGAAGAAAGGCAGGGATGAAAAGGCAATAGGTGAGAGTGTCGAGGCAGGAGAGAAACAGGTGGATGAAAATGGACCTGTGGAGCAAGTAGTTGAAGAAATCAAGATGAAGTGTGAAGCGACGAGTCAGGTGTTAGAGATGTTAGCAATGGTAGATGTTAATGTAGACAAAATGTTAAGTGATTTGAAAAGCAATTTCTTTAGTACGTACAAAGAAGAGCCACGGTCTGTGAGTTGGGACGATGTGAGGTTGGTAATAGAGGGAGAATTCTGGAGCCAGCTGTTGGCTACAAACAAGGAGGAAGAAGACAGACACGGCTATGAAAGAAGTGTAGCAGAGAAGATGATGGCGCAGACGCGAATGATGCTCTTGATGAGGAAGCTTTATCCCCAGGTAAAAGTTGAGAATGACATTGTTACCGAACCAAATTTTACAACTATGTACAGCTTGCTTGAAAATGAAACAGTTGCTTGGATTCATAAGGAGCTAACCGAGACCTTGCATGAAAAGTTGAATGTTTTGAAGCAGATTTCATCTGCTGTATCAGCCAACGATGCAAAGCTTCTGCCTCTGGCTTTAGCCAGCTTTGATTTTAGTCGAGAGCACAAACAATACTCTCAACATTTGTTTGATGCGCTTACAGAGGCTTGCACGCTTTACACTACTGCTAGGCTCAAGTTCAGTCATGTAATAGAACTAAAGAAAAGGCAGACAGAAAGTCAGGTTGGTGGATCAGATTGTCCAAATTGTCCTGCATTGAGAGAGACTGCCAGAAATCTTGAGTCCAAACTGGCAGATCTTCAGAGTCGGCTATCTGCAGGGTCTTTGAAAAACACTACAGAGGCTCAAATTTTAATCCGGACGGAAGGAGAGCCCGTAGTGAATAAAGACATTGAACTTCATCACATGATAGCCAAGCATAGGAAAGAACTAGAAGAGGTCAAAGATGGCTACGAACAGGAAGCTGAAAAGCTGAGGCAGGAAATTAGTAAAGCCAGCGAGGCATTACGAGTCAGTTCAGAAGAAAATGAGAAAGAGATAGACTCAATGACCAACTGCATGGAGGACCTGAAGAAGAAGCAGGAGTTGGAGAGGACAAACTTGATCGAGAGGTTTGACCGGGAGAAGGAAGAGCTACAAGGCATGATTAGTCCGGCAGATCCACAGAGCAACTCAACAGACGGAAATGAACAAGCAGACCTCGCCTCGGCCCAAACGTCCAACCTGAAGGAGCGCATTCAAGAACTGGTGACACAAGTCTCAGTCATGACCCAAGAGATGAGACGACGTGAAGAGCAGGGAGACGTAACGACTCTACGGCTGAAATACGAGAAAGACCTGGAAAACCTGAAGGTGGAAGAGCTCATTGTCCTTGTCGTCGTCCATCTTTGATGCCTTGTGTTCCTCTGTACCATTCCCAGACTTCCTTTCCCAACCCCAACTTCCCTTCTTAACCTTCCTGGCCCGAATCTTACACTATGTTCCACTAACATTTTTCTGTCTGGCATGAACACTAAACTTGTTTAGGTTGTGATCATCGACGCCGCAGTAGTTGTGTACTGAGGAACCCATTTTGTTTGTTGAGTTGCAGAAGAAGAAGTGGAACATTAGTTCAATCTTACTCTTTCACACGATCACATCACATCATTCCCCTCTGAAATGAGTTCCTCTGGTCTTACTTCATGTGCTAAGTAATCACAATCATTTTGCATTGTTAAGGGCAAAGAGTTGACTGTTATTAAAACTTATAATTAATTAACTTATAATTATACTTATATTAATATTTAGCTTTGTTAAAAAATCTATTTTTCCCAATGATGACTTATAATTAGTTTAGCTTAATTCTGTATGGGTCTGATCTCTTTTCCTATGGCTGTATAAAATAACAGCTCAATGGTAATTGTTACTTTATATAAGTAACATTGGATGACATTTCACAACTTTTCAATCCTCTGACAATGGAATTCCAACTCCAGATATACCCACTAATAACGATAATATATAGTATTGAAAGCAATAGAAGCCAGTCCTTCAACATAACTATTTTAATTCAAATTAAGTTGCTCCGACATAAGTTGTGATCACGTACTAGACTCAGATAGAAGCGATTCAGATGTAACTACCACTACTGCTAAATCCAATAATTATCTATTATTTATAATAACAGTATAAGCTGCTCGTTCCCTGCCTTGTGTGCCGGCAGTGTGCCCACGGTTCAAAATTTATTGACACTGTGACAGCGCAAGTAAACCAAGCTGGTCGTATGCCCCCCAAGCGTTGTGCTGCCCTACCTAAGTGTTAAGCCCGCGAATATGGAGGGGGGGGGGGCTGGGAGTCAGCAGTAAATGGAGTTTTCTATTGGAGAGACCTAGCCGAATAACATTTAGCATTGTGATGAGAAGTCCCAGTTGTCATTGACATGACAACAATAGAATTTGAAAGTGGAGGCTGTGAAATGTGTTGAGACTTCAGAGCTCAGATACTTTTGTATAACTACTTGCAAAGATAAAAATCTTATTTCAAGCACAGAGATTTTATTTACCATCATGCTGTGTCACAAGTCCAAAATGATTAGAGCTGTCTATCATTCAGAAATGAAAAAGATTTTATCAGACCCACAGCCGTACCTTTATAGGCGGCTTTGTTTTGGCATCTCGGCACACTGGACTTCCAAAACCGTCAAGTACTTGTTACCACATATCCAAAATTGGTGCATATGAATCGACTTGAGGAGATCTATCTTGTATATATCAGATTTACTCTAATAGTTCATATTTAACGAGATGGATCTATTGCTAAAAGGATGCTGGAAACGCAGCTGCCAGGCAGCAGAAAAAGGGGAAAACCAAAGAGGTTTCTGGATGTGGTGAGAGAGGATAGGCAATTGGTTAGTGCGACGGGGGAAGATGGAAACAGACATTCCGCTGTGACAACCCCTAAAGGGAACTGCCGAGAGAAAATGATGAAGCCGTATCCTAGACTAATTGTCAGTTTGATCAAATTAGGGTTACAACAGTTGAAGAGAAAAACTCACTTTTGAAAAGTGAATTTTCTTTATGCTGAATTGTTGAGTGCCCCGATAGTCAGCTTTAGTCTTAGATTATAGAGTTTCTCCCCATCATGATTATTTTATACACAATATATTTCATCCTATCTAATGTCTATAAATAATGCCTTTTGCATGCTGTGATGTCATGGTGGGATGTTTACGTTGTTTTTTTCCTGGTTAAGGGGAGACTTTTCCGCCCCTCACACTGGGTTCCTGGGTTTGAGCTCTTATGGTGTTTGATCCCTTTGAAAACAAACAGAGTAGACTTCCTTTTCCCTTATTTGCTGGAGTAGGAATGAGAGCAAAGAGCGGGACACAGGCCAGAGAACAGCTGTGGACTGAATCCTCAGATTAGCATCAGTGAATAGATGATGGAAGCAGGAGGAGGTCTGTTGTTTGGTTAATGTAAAGGCCATTGTCTTTGCTTCATGTGTAGGCATGAGCCAGAATTATACCAGCAGTGTATTTGTGCAGTCCTGAATTGTATTTGAGAATTATGGCCAATTCTTCCTTTCTCCATGTTACTGAGGATTTAACTGCAGCATCTCAGACAGACTTGCGGTAGGTCCTTCCTTTAGATTCGAATGAATGGGTTATTTGGCCCAGGGGCCAATATTTAACAACATGAGCTCCGTTTTGAACAAGAACTTTAGATGTATCATCTGTGGATGCCTTGACAGTTTATCCCTTCTTACACTTTACTCTGTCTTTACTTTCCTTCATTGTATTGCCCTTAACCCTTTTTGTACTCACACAGGCTCAACATGCTCATGGCTGACGGGCTTAAGCTTGCAAGCTTTTTGCTCGAAACAAATAATGGTTATCCGTGCTATCTTTCATTGCATGGCCAATGGGGTTTCCCTGCTTGATTAATGGAGACCATTTTGATCGTTGCCAGGTGACCCTTTAACTCACAGCTGCTTCATGTTTTGCCGTTTCATAGGCCACCTGCGAGAGGGGCTTCGCCGCCATGGAGGAGTCTCATCAGAAAGTGATCGATGAGCTGCAGAGGAAACACCAGAGGGAACTGGAGAACCTGCATGAGGAAAAAGAACGATTGCTGGCAGAGGAAACGGCAGCCACCATTTCTGGTAGTTAACATCCCAGATAGATAAGCCTACAGAAGAGATTCTCATTGTGCTGAAGGTCTTACGCTGCATCAACAGTAAACAAGACGCAAATTCTCGCATTGCACTACTCGCTCTATCTGAGCAGCTCTATTCATGTGAGGGTCTTCCTGAGATTATTACGAATAGTCATCGCGGATCGTCTAGGATATTTGTCTTGTGTATATCATAATTTACTCCAATAGTTCATATTTTACTCACTAGGGGATTTTTTTTTAACAAAATCCCAGTTTTTTGGCCATAACTTCCTAACCCTGGGTCCAATTTCGTCCAAATTTGGAGCTTATGTCACAGAAACAGGTTGCGCCACTATGGACCATTTGACATTGAGTCACTTTAAATTTGAGGAGCTCAATCAGGGAGATTGCTTTTGCAACACAGGGGATTGGAGGCTTTTGGGGATACAGCCTTAATCTCTAGGACGGCAGCATTGACCTGGTTTGCGTATGCCCTTCTAAAAAGAAACACATTTTTCCACAATTTTCCTGCTTCTATAATCTGTGACTGAAGAAAACACAAAAACTGATTTTTTTTTTTTTTTTATGGCAGTCAGTGAAACTTGTGAAAACCAAAAATTCTTCACTGTCTTGAGTTCACAAAATTAGCCAGCGTCAAGCGAAGACGTCTCAGATATACCTCCTCCATTTCTGCCTCGACATCTTGTTGACATTCAGAAATGGGATGAATGGAGAATCTTATTGATGCTTCGTCAAAGCACAAGTGAAAGGGGAATGACACGGGTAACAAAAAAATGGTGTCAGTCGGGTCGTGAGACCAGAAAGGAGAGCCCTGCTATGATACTGATGTACCAGATATTCTTTTCATGTGGAATAAATTATCTACTGGCATATTTTCTTCTAACTCTACCCTAGAGTTATTACAGTTTTAAAACAAAGTATTAAGAACTAAGTTTTTCTGTTGAATAATTTATTTATTTTTTGTGTTTATTACTTTAGCAATTGAAGCAATGAAAAATGCACACCGGACAGAGTTGGAGAGGGAGCTCGACAGGGCTCGCAAGGCCAACAACCACACGGAAAACGCAGACTTTGAGGAGATCCGCAGACAGCACGAGTAAGTTTTTAAGTTTTTAAGTGCACCTGACTGTCTTCAGTGTGTTCTAACAGTCTGAGTAGGTTATTGAGAGTAAATCATCTCTCAAAAACCAGAACTAACTGTTGATGTTCTGAGCTCAGATCTGTATTTGCATCCTTGTTCTCTTTGAAGCCCAGACTGTCTCATCAGAATTTCTCTTGTATTATGTTTCAGGGAGGAGCTTTGTTCCTACCAGCGGGAGATTGAGGTGTTGTCGGAGCAGTATTCCCAAAAGTGCCTGGAAAACGCCCACCTGGCCCAGGCCCTGGAGGCAGAGAGGCAGGCCCTCAGACAGTGTCAGAGAGAGAACCAGGAGCTCAATGCACACAACCAGGTGAACACACACACACACACAACCCTACCAAGTTGGTTGTGCACAGTTAGCATAATTACATTGTTTTCCACTGAGCTGCTCTAAACATTGTCGCGTTTGCAGGAGCTGAACAACCGTCTCGCTGCAGAGATCACCAAGATGCGCTCCATGTCATCTGTGGATGGAGTCGGAGACTCGAATGCAGGGAATAAAGAACTCTACGAATTGGAAGTAAGATTTAAGCAAAGCAGTAAACTTGAATGAGATTCAGTAGAGTTCACAACTCCGCCAAGGCCCGGCAATCCTACACGAACGTTCTGCTCTTACTGTGTAATGGATAAATAAAGATCCCTGCCCACAAATACGTGTTTTGACCGAGCAAAAAAAGATTATTATCTTGATCTGCACCACACGCTGCAATCCCGTAAACATCCACTCTATAAATTAACATATAGTTTGTAATTAGGAATGTACTGCTAAGGAAAGTTCCTGGATTAGACCCTTTACTTTGATCTGCACAAAAATTATAATCCTGCTAACAAGCATGCCTCCGTCAGGCCCAAACATTTAGAAGAGCTTTTTCTTTACTGACAAATATATTTTTCGAATAGGAGAGATACAGCTCTTAACTATTTGTTTCGTTTTCAAAATCATATTAAAATGTAAATGGTATTATAAATTGTTATTTTCTGAGACTCATTAAGTCTACTATTATTTTCTCCAGGTGATGCTGAGGGTGAAGGAGTCAGAAGTTCAGTACCTGAAGCAGGAAATCAACTCTTTGAAAGATGAACTTAAAGCTGCCCAAAGAGTATGTTTGCTTTTTATTTTTTCTCTAATCTAAATATGTCACTTGCAATGACATGAATAGACTTTAACTGAACTGTCAAACTTTATGTTTTCAGGATAAGAAATATGCAACAGATAAGTATAAGGACATCTACACAGAGCTGAGCATCGTCAAGGCCAAAGCGGAGCGGGATCTGAGCCTGCTCAGAGACCAGCTGCAGCTGGCGCACGAGGCTCTCGGGGAGCCGTCACTGGAGGAGGTAGAGCGAGGAGGATATGGTACGAAGGCGGTCAAAAAAAACAGTAGTAATCATGCAATAGTTAGTTTCTACTTAAATTCAAGAAAAACTGCAAAAATAAATAGGGAACAATTAATTACAACAAAAACATTTTAAAACTCGGTTCAGTGACCCTAAATAAAGGAGCTGTTGTTTGAATTAGATGTCGTGCGTACGCCGTATGTCTGTAGAGTGAGCCCACCTAAAAACCTTATAATGTTGAAGTGTCCTGTGGAGAGGGACATTTTTTACATCAATTATATCCTTTTGTGACTGAGTAAAAATTAGGGATTTTACTGAGCTCTTTTAAATTTGAGCTCTTTAATGCTCTTAAAGCAGTCTGCACACCCAAAGGTCAGTGCCATTCTCTTTTGTCTTCCTTTATTGAAACCCTGCCTATGGTTTCCCTTCTCAGATATCATGAAGTCCAAAAGCAACCCTGACATCCTCAAGATGGCGGCTGCTGCAGCCAAACGCTCAGAGCGAACCATGAGGTCAAAGGTGGGTTTCTTGTGAAGAGTAAAGTCCAAGCTTCACTCCACTATGGCGTTAACTCATGATTACCTCCACCAAGGAGGTTATGTTTTGTTGGTTTGTTTGTTTTGATTAGACAGGAGCATCAGAGGGACAGCCCAGGTTACACATCTTGGAGACAAAGTAGAGAGGACAGATTGAGATGGTTTGGACCCGTGGAGAGGAGGGATAGTGGCTCTATTGTAGAAGAATGCTGGAGATGGAGCTGCCAGGCAGGAGTAAAAGGGGGAGACCAAAGAGGAGGTTTCTGAAAGTGATGAGAGAGGACATGGAGTTTGATAGTGTGAAAGAGGAAGATACAGAGGACAGGGAAAGATGGAAACCGATGATCCGCTGTGGAGACTCTTACAGGGAACAGCCCGAAGAACAAGGTTTGTTTTTTAGTTAGTGTGTTGGTTAGCAACAGTAAGGAAAAACTAATCGACAGATTTCCATGAAATTTTAACCTGAGGACGGTTTTATACTAGAAATTAGTATGTTTCGGTAGCGTTACATCAAGACCTCAAGAGTGGACGTCACAATATTGATTTTGTAACAATGTGAAATAGGACACCTATTTCTTTTTTTTATAATAACTCTATCCAACAGCAAATAAAATTTAAAAAGCCGGTTGGAGCTGTGACATCAAAACAGACTAAAAAGGGTGTCAGGGCTGGAACTAAAGGCTCAGAGCAGAAACACGGGAGTGGAAGGAGCAAGACAACGAGGAGAGACAGACACAAGAGTTCCAGAGTATTTGAGAGATACTGAGAGAGTTAGTTGGAGTTTTGGGTAGTTTTAGAGGCTGATAATAACTCATTAATCGACCAATCTGCATTAAAGTTTCCTAAATAAAGCAACTAACTGAATGATGTATTGATCGTACATTGTCATTAGAGGAGTGATCTCTGATGCTGGACCGTTGTTCAGCTCCTGACCAATGAATGGGAAACTGTTCTCTAGGGCTTTACTGCCACCTACTGGTCGACTGGTGCTAGCATTCAGCTACTGGGCAACAACTAGTGGCAGTAGTCCTGCCCGGTTGCACTCCATTTGTCATTTTCAATTTTTTGGCTCAATGAAATCTGGGGTCTGTGATTCAGATTAACCACATTTGTCTAACACACACTTGCTGGTGTGTCTTTCCCCTTTTATCCTCAGTCTGGGCGTCGTGGTATGCCCTGCAGTTAAGGCAAGTAATGCAAGCTTTCCCGTTGTGCTTTAGGTTAACCAAACTAGATTCACCCATTGCTGGTATCACCATGTGTTCTTGTCCTCCAGCGTAACAGCACTCATCAGATTTGAGTCACTGTTTCCATTTAAGTATACACAAGTATCCCACTCCACAAACACATGATGATTGAGAATGAATAGCACGATCTCTGAGACAGCAATGGCTTCTTAATTATCTGTAGTGTGTGCGTCCTTTCATGTTAGGGGTTATTTGTCCCGAAAATGTGTTGCCTCATTTGAGCCAAAACCACTAAAAGATTATCAGGGGACTCACAAATATTTAAAAAATAATTAATAAATACATATTACTCTTAGTTATATGATTTGAAAATGTTAAAAGAAAAGGAATGGTGTATTTTTTGGGTTGGGTATTGCCGGCAATATGTTGTGTCTTATTTTCTTCAATATATTGGAAAAATCTTTTATTTATGAAAAATCTTTTATTTAGACATTTTTTAGGGGGCTGGCTTTAGCTCAGGAGGTAGAGCAGTCGTCCCTCAACTGGGGATCCCCTGACACAACATGTCGTGGTTCCTTGAGCATGACCCTGAAACCTCTGCTCCCCTATAATTCACAGTGGCCGCCCACTGCTCCCTCAGGGATGGGTGAAATGCGGAGATACATTTCATGACATTGTACTGTGTGTATGTAGTGTGCCACATGTGATAAAGAATAGAATATTATTATTATTATTACAGGCACAGAAAATGTGGGAAAATTATCATATATTTACGATAATAGAATATAAGAATATTCTACTATGCTTTTTTATAAGCCTGTCCAAAAAATTACAATAAAGGTGATTTTTTATTATTTCTATATCTAACTAAAAAAACACTTATTGAGTCTTAACTTGTATGATAAACAAAATATAATTCAAAATTCTAGACTGAACATAGCACACACCTAGCAAACTGTCTAGGTGTGTGACTGGGCGGGGCCTATCCTTATAAGGAATGTGCTTCAATACCAACAAGACATGCATAAGTGAGTTGATCTTTTGGGCAAAAATGAGGTCTGCCTCACACATGAACACACATGAAGCTTTCGAGGGCAGATATAAATGCAAACCAAAAAATGTGGTTGTCATGGTAAAGAGCTCGACTAAGCAGGCCTCAGATCTGCGGTATTGTCCTTATTGTCACAATTTAACTTGAAGTGCTCGAAAAACTAGCTAAATTTGAAAGTTGACATACTCTCAACAGCAGTTGACCTTTGACCTCAGTCTGACTGCATTATCAACCTGGGATGATGTCCTACTGCTTTCTGCAGAGATACTGTTTCTAGACAATAGCTGACAAGTAAATATCAGTAAAAAGTGAATCTGCTCAACAGCATCACATATCAGAAGTTTATTCTAACATGTTGAGGGTCTGATAATTGTTTACTCACAATGGTGTGGAGATTGGGATACTGCGATAACATCTGACTTGGTCTCATTATATCCCACAAAAAGTCTGGGATATTTCATTGTATAATCATGGATCATTTTGGAATTTGATACCCCCATTGACTTTAAATTTTTGGGAAAGATCAGCTCCATATTTCAGCCATTATGGAAAAGTTTTCAGGCCATCATTTCTCAACCAGTCCGATTCAATCCAAATTTGGTCCACATGAATCGACTCGAAGAGATCTATTACGTTTATATCATATTTTACTCTTATAGTTCATATTTTAGTCGTTAGTTGGAGCTTTTATATGAAAAACACTGTTCTTGTAGATAAATTCCTAACAATCGTCCAAATGATATGAAGATAAAGCCTTCATATGCCACATACAATCATCCAAGTAGTACAACTTGGCAGATTGGTTCTCTGCATTTAACCCATCCCTTAGTCCACATTTACCTCATATAAACCACCTCAAGGAGATCCTACTTGTATTTGTAATATTTTACTGTAATTATTCTAAGTTCACTCTCTAGGAGGGCTTTTTTTTTTCTTTTTTTTTTTACAAGACAAACCCTTTTAGTCTGGCCTTTCTAGGACGACAGTGTAGGCCCTATCCAACTTTTAAGTGAGAAATATTTTTGCCGCTTTTGGCCTTGAATACATCATTTGCACCTTTTTTTTTTTTTTCTGTCTGAGTCAAATCACAACTTGAACTGGTCCAGGATGGATCAGCAAGACTTTCAGATCTCATGTTACTCCTATTTTAGATTTACTCCAATGGCTTCCATCAGCCAGTGACAACACTGCCTGTTCACTAACAGCATCAGTTTATCATAATTATTCTCATTAATATCTGTCTCCCCTGTCTCTTTCCCTCTAGAGTCTAAAGGAAGGGCTGACAGCAGAGCAGAGACTCCACCTGTTTGAGAATAAAGACACGAAGGAGTTCTGACAGTGACGCATCACGTCTACCTTCATTGCTGCATGTTTAGTAGCCTCACTACATTTTAACTCTGTAATTATTACTTATTTAGTTACACTACACACTGGTCACAATCCACAGATCATGTATTATTAAAAACACATGAAGTTTGAATTTCATGTCTAGATTTTTGCATTCCATGCACTTCAGTTACTGTGACATTTTTTTGTAATGTTTAATTTTTGCTTAGCGTCTGTCATGCACATGTTTAAACTATGACTGTGTAAGCTACTGTTTTAACTTCTCGACTGTTGTTAGCCAAAGGCATGAATGTGATGTTAAATGGCTAAGCAATGTATTTACACGTGTGTAGTACTTCCATACCTATAGGAATGAGTCTGGCATCCAGGCCTGCACATTAACGCTCCAGCGCCCAGCTGTCATTCCAGCACAGATGGAAGTGCAACCAAAAAGCTATGGAACAAGTGCTCGTCTTCTCTAGAACACAAACACCTACCATGCTGCTTCATCGCCTTCTTTGTGCATGAAGATCGTTCTCTGCAGTCCGTGGATCTATCTCAGATACCCCTGGACAGGCGACAGCTGAATGCATATGGATAGGATTCACTGAGTATAGTTTAATTATATAAATGAAAAGTTTATTTTGAGTTTGATCTCACTGCAATCATCGGTCCAGCTGTATAGGAGTCGTTGGAGTCTGTTTTGTTTGTAGTCTTGTCCAGTGGCAGTTGTATTTATTTAATGGTTGGGATTTTTCTTTCACATTCCCATTCCTCTGTACTCTATTATTGTAAATATAAAACAAATATACACCAACTGACTACAGGTTTATTAGCAATAAATACTTTTGCACCCTTTTTATTGTGTGACTTTTATTTTATCGTCTGATCCCCTTTTTCTATCCCCTTGATATAAAGATCCCATGAAAATGTATTCATCATTCAAATATTGTAAAGTTTATCTGCAGATTCTTTAATATCTTTTTATCTAAAGCGTATCTATACAAAATTATAGTGAAAAATAGGCTTCATCCAAAGAAAGGATTCTTCCTTTCATGTTGAAATGTAGTTAGATATCCTCTCCTCAAAAAAGACATTTTAAGTTAACTTTAGCTTCTCCCCAGGCTAATAATTGGACTTCTGTCTAGTTTTTTCAATTCTTTACTGTGCAGAGTGCTAGATTGTAATAACACCATAATTCTATGTCGCAGTGAACTGTATTTTCATATAGCTCCACTTAGTGGACACAGGTGCTATTAAGAAGCACAAATCCCTCTCTGAGGTCAAAATCCGGTTTTTGGCAAAATTTAGGTCTGTTGTCTGTTTATGAAATTTGACACATTAGTTTTCAAAGCGTACTAAGCAAATTCATTGATTTTTTTTTCTTTCATGGTGTCACTGTAATAAAAAACATTTTTGTGTTAGAAATAGCCTTTTCTGTGTTTAATCGCAGATTATATAATGTTACTGACAGTGAAAATAGATCACTTTAAGACTTACCTGTCCATACCAGACACCAAGGTGAATACTCCTGATAGTTGTGTAGATATTTTAAAATGATTTTGGACATGTAATTTGGATGAGGCTTAACTTAAAACTGGAAACTGGAAACAGTTTGGTGGAAACTGTTTACATCTGGATTAAGTAAATTCAACAAAAAAATCTTTTTTAATGTTGTTGTATTTGACCAGTATACTGGTCTCGTTCTTCTCGTTTAATGACAAAATTGAAAAAAATATCTCAGGCCATAGCACTTTCCAAATAGGAAATTGGGGATGATAACTACAGAGCATTATCTCCTAACAGGTGATGTTTGATACAATAATTTTAAACACAAGATTTAAAGTTTACAAGTCTTTGACACTGAATGAACTGCACCTGATCACAGATCCAGAGTATTCAAAGCTCTCACCAAGCAGTACATATATTCAAAGAAATACTAAATATAAATGAACGGTGTTGGCTTAAAAAAAAAAAAAATTTGTAAGTGCATGGTTTTAGATTTCTTATAGAGTCTATCTATCTTAATGTGAAGGGATTGTCCGGAAGTTTGAGCTCTTATTGTGAAAGTCTTAACAGTGCTGTTATTAGAACACTGTCTGTAAAGAGTTTTTAATCATAAAGGCTTTTTTGACACTGTTGTCAAGATAAAAGTAGAGTAGGCTGTTAAAGACATGCAGCGTGGGACGATTTCTGAACTGGACGTTTGAAGACATCACGATCTCTCCCGTCCGGGTAAGTTCTGATCAGCGGCTTGTTACCGTCTCTCGGTCTTTGTCTCATCCTACCGGGCCTTGCCCCGATGAGCTCCGTTCAACTAACCGGAGATAACGTGCTGCCAAACTCCTTAACCCACAATTTAATAAAACAATCTAAAGGGTTTAATATAAGGATATACTGTAAACCTGTATAGTTTGTACATCTTAAAAGACCTATAAGACCCACTCTTTGATTCGGTATATATATAATATCGCCCAAAACATTTTAGAATTTTTTAACGGTTATTAATCAGTCCCTGTAGTGAAGTTGGAGGAGTCTCAGCGGTGGATATCTTTGCTAAATAAGTTAGCATTTTGTCAAAATAAGTAGACTCTCCGAGGAACAAACGTCGCCGAAGTGAAAAACTATCCCTATTAACATGATAAGCTCAATAGCCCTGTTTCTGCTTTGTGTGATTTTCTTTTCTGTAGTAAAAACTCTACAATCTACATAATTTATCAAGCACTCTGGTTTACGGGATGTTAGCTGGGCCTAGCTAATGTTAGCTAGGCTAAGTTAGCAACGTGACCTGTCAATGTTAGAGATAAAAAGAATTTATCAAATATGAATGATGAAACATTATTTTCGTTTAATATAATTAAAAATAAAATGGCAATAACCTTGAAAGTAAATTGACAGTTAACGTAGTTTAATGACATTAAAGCACGTCAGGTTTTTTAAGATTAATGCTGTGTAATGTTGTACCAACATTGGTATAATGCCAATATTAACTTTCTAGCAGTAAACTTTGAGATTTATATCTTAAAATGAATTAAAATTTGTTGTTGTTGAAAAGTTTTTCCAAGTATGACCTCAAGTTTCTCTCCTGTGGTTACATAGAGAGTTGTTGAAGATAAAAAACAAAGGAGCCTTTTTCTTTTTTCCCTTTTTAATAAATTATGTCGTAGGAAAGATTGTGAAACAAGGTTTACTCTAGTGTCCCCAACAGCAAGGGTATATCCGCCAAATCCCCTGCGTTGTATAAACAACCCCCTGCTTGAACTCCTCAAATTAAGTGTTAATTCTGAGAGTGAGTTTTTGTATAAAAAAAAAACGGAAGCTCTCTCTGGTGAATAAAATCAGAACTATGGAAATAAATAGGAGATGAGAGAGAAATCCTAGAGTTTGATCCATAAGTCTCTAATTTGAATTAATTAATTGGAATTATAGCCCATAAACTTTTTAACTTTTTTTTTGTGGTGGTAATTAGTTATCCAGCTTTCCCTAAATCAATCTAGTTGAACTCCTGAGTTCAACTAGATTGATAAAGCGCCCTCCAGTGGCATATTTCTGCCACTGGAGGGCGCTTTATCTCCAAATGTTTTCGGGTCATCATTTCTCAACCATTGGTCCAATTTAGTCCAAATTTACCTCATATGAACCACCTGGATGAGAGTTGATTTTTATTTGTCTTATTTCACTGTAATTGTTCATATTTCAATCACTAGGGGCACTGATGCATCCAACCATATGTCACATTATATACAAATGGCGAATATGAATCTACACAAGGAGATCTATCTTGTAAATGTTATTTCAATAAAGTTGTGTTCATATCTTACCAAGTTGGGGGGGTTATTTTTTGTTATTGGCAAATTACAGGTGCAAATACATATCAATGTTTGCATGCCTGCCGTATCACACTTTATTGCTTTGATTATAACCTAAGTTAACCACTGTCTCCTCTTTTTCATTCTAGTTGTTATGGAGCAGCCACCTGGGAGCATAGATGATCTACAGCCACAAGACCTCTCCACCTCCAGCATTGCTTCTGTGATTGACCTGGCCAGGAAAGGTGAGGAATGTGTCCTCAGCTCCACATCCCTCGATGCTCTACGGATAGTCAAGAGTCCCAGCTGGTACACAAACTCTGTGACCAGCAGCAACAATCTACACTTCCCAGACTCCGGCTCCTCAGACATCATACTCCAATCGTCAGACCAAATTCAACCAGACAATGCCTTCTCGAACACCACTGTCACCCTCTCCTACGTTAGCAGGTCTTGTGTCTTCTCCAATCAAGACTCCCTCCCTCAACGTGCGCCTATATGCGGTGTGCCGTCCATTGCCAAGTTGTCCCTCCACCCTCTTTGTCACTCAGATGAAGGAACTGGGGACACTGGTTATTCACTAAGCCAGCATTACTTGGAACAGGTTGACAGCCCTGTGAACCTCACCAGTCAGACGGAACTTTTTCAGTCATCGTCTCACGATCAGTTGGGACCAGAGAGCGATGGGGCAGTAGGTCTGACATGGAATTCTCATGAAATTAATGGTGGAGTGATTTCCAGAAATGGAGATGTGGACAAAAATGGTAGCTGGTCGAGTTCAGCCGTATGTGCTGAATCCTCACCAGAAACGATCACACCCGCCACAATAGAGGAAGAGGAGCGGGAAGGCTCTGATGTTATCTTTCTCGTGTCAAAGAAACAGGTCAACCCGGATAGTCGGGGTGCCAGAGGCTGGTGTTCACTGAACAGGGAGTACATTAGTCCTCTGGAGGACCCTGTTTCCCCTTCTATTACCTCACAGGACGATGCTGAGGATGTGTTTGCCCTACCTCAGGCCTCCAGCTCACCCAGTGGGGACAACTCTTATCTAGAGACATCTGATGACGTTGCATGTAATGACTTGAATACAGAGGGTCCCACTCAGCCAGGTTCTGGCACCAGCAATTGTACCATGATGTTAGATTCAACCAATGAAATGGAGCAGCCTGTCCAAAGAAGGAGTACGGCGTTTGAGCCTTTGGTTGACTTAACAGATGACGTATGTTTGTCAGAGGTTTTGGAAAGCGAACCCAAGACTGTCAGTCCTCACATGAACAGGAATGCAAAGACACTAGAGAGGAATTTAAAAGAAAATAAACTGCCAATGCGTTCAGGCAGAGGGATGCGATTAGAGGCTGTAGTTATGAACATAAATTCAAGCAGGTATAACTTGTCAGGGTGCATACGCACCAATAAGAAAACAAATGCTTCTCAGTCAACGGCTAGGAATTGTAAGAGATCAAACACTAAGAGGAATGACACAAAGTTGGGAAAAAGGAAAGCTAAAGCATCCATCTCAGTGAAAACAATGAAACAAAAAACAGTTGTTCAACAGAAAATGGGTAAAACTAACAACATTAACAACACTGACAGCTGCAAAGACTTTACCTCTGATTCTGACATCAATCATTTTAAAAAGTCCCATGGCACCACACCTCCAAACACTCCTCCATTGTCTTCACACAAAAACTCAAAGAAGGAGCCGGAGCAGCTTTCTCAGCCTGACATCTCAGTGGAAGTTCATGCAGCAAACGTTGCTCCAACAGCAACATCAACATCTCCAAAGAAAAGCCCTGGCAAAGCCAGTGTCAATGCTCGAGGGAGCAAAACTTCTCCAACCGCCAAGAGGAAGCAAGCTCGCTCTCTTAATAGCAGGCGAAAGCAGCACAAAAACAGCCAGCCGTTCTCCATGTTCTCCCCTGATGAGCCAGAGATCAAGCTGAGGTATGTCAATCACAAAGAGGAGAAAAGGGACTCGAGGTTGGGCAGTTTCTCTCCATTCATCCATGTGGAGCTCCAGCATTCATCACCATCGCTGTGTACAGTAGTCAATTACCCTGAAGAGACAAAGACACAACACAAGAAGGGCCAGCCGGCTCAATCTGGTGGCTTCGTTTGTGCGGTTGTACCCAGCACTTCCTGTCTACAGCTGGGTCGAGTGTCCACGCAAAGCCAACACCAGCGCTCTCTGATCTGCTGCCTCTGTAGGCTCTCTGCCAACGCCATAGACTTGGGGGACCTCCACGGCCCGTATTATCCCGAAGGGTACCAGCCAAGCACCAAAACACCAGCCAGCGTGTTGGGTCCGAAAGCAGAGCCAGATGGCTACAGTGACTCAGACTCTTCATCCTGCAGCGTGAATGACAGGGGGAGGAAACGTGTCGCTGCTCACACACCTCGGCCGCTCAGGTTGGGAGCCCAACTGAAGCAGAAGGGCCTCCCTGAGCCAGAGAGCCAGTGGCGGGCCAGTGACAACACTAGAAGCCCCACCGCTAAGAGGGCTCGGTCAGATGTTGGCTCTGCGGATGGGAAGGACTGGTACAGTCCACCTGTGCTGCCTCTGGAGCCCTGTGAGTACTGGCTCCACGAAGACTGCGGCATCTGGTCCGCTGGTGTGTTCCTTGTGAAGGGCAAAGTCTACGGACTGGAGGAGGTTGTCAAAGTGGCCCAGGAAACGGTAAAGCTGCATCTGAAACCTATACTAAAAAGATATATTGTTACACAAACCACATGGAGCTGGAAAACATTAGGGACGGTGACAAGTTATTCGTCAGCCTATCGTTCTATATATTCACTGTAGAAAATAATTTTTACACTGGCAACACACAATTAGTCCTTTTTTAAATCACCACCAACTCTCTATTCACAGCTTGCAATATTTGTTTTGAAACGCCGCAGGAATAAAATAGTGTCAGAATCATGCACTAATAATAAACAAATAATTATTTACCGTTTAATATTCAAGGTTTTTTGAAGGTTAAACAATAAAATAAAGTTATCGTGCTCTGAAAAAAGAAAATATTGATGATCTTAAAGAAATAGGATTCTCTCAGATATCAGTTGCAGTGTTTCCTTAAAATACCAACATAAATACTTTTACATGAGCTGGTTTGTCACAACATAAAAAGTCAAGCAAAATAATTATTGTCGTGGTTATTAACATTCATTATGGTCAATGCATCCTGCTTCAGACTTAAGGCACTTTCCCATAAAAAGGGGCCTTTGGTGCACAATTATACCCATGTTTTCCCATTAAAAAAATGTAATCTAAGTAGTGGGAAAATAAACTTTTTTTTGGGATTGGAGAACTACAAAAATTATATATCTAACAACCAAGCATTTCTTATAACCCCAGAAAGTCAGGTACATTTATGGATCATTTTATACCTCATAGACTTCGGTCAGAGGAAGAGCTTGATTGATTTATTGAAAGGTCGGTTGCATAATTCTGCTACTCGGAGAGCTTTATCTCTCAACAATTCCGGTTGTAAATATCATATTTAACCCCAATAGTTCATATTTTACTTACTCGGGGGGGATTGTTAATGTAAAATACTGTTTTTTGGACTTTCACATTTAATTTGAGAAGTTCAATCAGGGGGATTGCTTGTACAAAGCAGTGTACTGGGGGCTTTTGGGGGGTGATACCCCTGCTGTTGGGACAAACGCGTGGGTCTTGTTCCTCACTGCAGGTCTGTTGCACACGGAAACATTCAGAACTCACTGCCCATGGCATCGATTCTGATTCCTGCAAACATTTTCTGATCCAAGTGCTTGAGCTCATTATTCAGTTATGAAACGTTAGATCACCTAAGGTGTGTGTGCGTGTGTGCGTACCCGTGCCCGCATTTTTAAGACTCTCTATTAAAATGTCTTCTGCAGCCTCTAAATCTGTAAAGTTTGATAATACCTCATGACCTGAAGCATGATTTACAGATTCTCTTCTCTCGGCTAGAACAGAGCTGGTAGATGTTTGTGGTTCCACAGTCGTTTAAGTAAATGCTCGACTGTAATCCCTCTGATATTCCAGCCTTTATTTTTTTTATATGCTGTATTTTTCAGATGTGTTCAGCCTGTTCTGATCCGGGTGCCACTCTGGGCTGCTTCTTCAAAAATTGCCCCAATAAATACCACTACAGGTGTGCTCTGGAGTCAGGTGAGTCCAGCACATCTGTCCCACAGCTGTGACCAGGTATGTGGGACAGTTTCTGTGAGTAATCTTTGAGGGTGGTTGTTTTTCACCCAGTTCATTTGATTTTTCGTGGCATGTGATCACACATTTAGCTTCTGTTTCATTTGTCCATGTCAAGATTCTGATATTTATTTGATGAAATTGCTCCAGTAGAGTTAAATGCTAAATGTAATCTGAACTGTACTGTGCTCAAATTTGATGGGTTCTGGTCTGTAAATAACTCTTCTGGTGAAGCCTGTACCTGCACTGGTGGGTGTCTGAATCTTTTGGATGAGTCAGTGTTACATCTTCAGCGCACGCTCTTTTCTGCTTCTGACAGGTTGTGTACTCATTGAAGAAAATTTCTCCATGAAGTGTAAAAAGCACAAGGTGAGGAGAGAACCCTTATTTAAAAATAATTCTGACTGTTCAATTTACGCTCCATGTGATTTTTGGTATTTAGATTTCTGTTTCTAAGTAGTTAAATGTTTAGATACGAAATTAATAAATTGAAAAACAAGATTTTTTTTCTATTTTATGACTTAAGGGTGTATCAGAGAATTCTAAAAAATCATTCGGATTTTTGTGTTTCTTATTGGGTTATTAAAAAAAATAAGAACACTAGAAAGGAGAAGCCATAAAATGGTCTGTATTTTTGTTTTCTGAGACTGGATGTGGTTGTTACCGAGGCCCCATGGAGCGCAATCATCACTTCATTCCACAATAGTAGCGGTTAATCTCAAAGCGATCTTAGAAGTTAGGATGGAGTCTCAGCTCTACTTAATTATTCTTTGGGCTTTTTGATGCCTTCAAGCCGGTTCAGTGAAAAAAGAAATTGGTGATACTTAATCAATGATCACAATAATAATAATAATAATAATAATAATAATAATAAAGAAGTCATAGTGTATGGATATATATTTCCATCACTATATATTATTTATATATTTTTAAAAACTATGAGGAGTTTTTAAAAATATATGAGGATTAGTACCGTCTGTCTGTTTGAAAGACTTTTGGGAAGTAGTATGACTGTTCTCGACCAAAAACCAGACGTTGATCTCCTCCTCCTCTTCCTCAGAACAAGACATTCAAAGCCTCTTCAGGGAACCGATGGGAAGACAGGTGACGTCGTGAGCAGACCTTATGAGGTTAGTAAAGACCTCCATCCACTCCGGAGGAAGTAGTGTGAGGAAATGACTTCTTGTTTTGGACAGTGATTGCATGGCAAATTCAAAGTTATCATCAGTGGTCCGATAGCAGTGGATTCTGTGGATGAACTACTAGTTTTTCAATATCAATACCGCAAGTCAGGACTAAATCCAAGGTGTGATTAAAACAGTGAGTGGGCTCATTAACACACTGACTGAAACCAACACAGTCTAATATAAAGTTAAACGCGGCACCGGGACTCTCGCTGTCTTTGTCTACGTGAATGTGAAAATCACCTACAATAATTATTTTATCTGTCTTAAGGACGAGGTTTGATAGAAAACCAGAGAACTCATTTAAAACTTTGGACAAATAAGAATGGCGGTTGATGCTTCCAGGTTGGATTTGTAAGACTGAGAATAAGGCTTTCAAATGAGTTATAGTCAGGTTTGGGTTTAGGATTTAAAGGGAAACTGGAGTTAAATATGGCTGCGACTCCACTTCCTCAGGCCTGTGCTTCTAGGTATAATAATAATAATAATAATAATACATTTAATTTATAATGTTGTGAGTATTCATCTGAGCAGCGGGGCTAGATTCATTTAAACTAACATATAACTCAAGTAAAGGATCTGAATATCTTCAGGAGAAAGTTTCACACAGTTTTTCCCCTTCTCTCATCCAGACGTTTTCCTGAAACATCCCTCAGGAGCTCTCCTCCCCCTTCTGCTGGTTACCATGGAGACTGTGGACCAGAGTTCTTCTGAATGACAGCTAGCACCCGCAACCTTAACTGCTCCTCAGCGGCGCTGTTCCTGCTGTGAGTGGAGGAGCTGAGTGACGGTACTCATCAGACACACCAGTGACTCCTCAGCTACAGGAACAGGCTGACTTCCTCATCTGTGTTATTACTTTTAGTTATTTATATGGAATATTTGCTCTCTGGATTAAATATGAGTAACAATCAGAATTATTTTATTTTTCAAAGATTTTATAAGTATTTGACTTCTATTTGGTTTATTTATTCCTGGAGTTTTCTTAACTTTGTCTTCAGTGGTTGTCAGTGAGGTTTGATTTTAAGTTATTGTTTAGGCGGTTGGGCCGGACTCACAGAGCAGAAATGACTCGACCGATGACCTTTAGCGATCCAAACTCCTAATTTTTACATTTGTTTGACAAAAAGGGGTGTAAACAGCGGCTGAATTCACTGTTTGGCCCAGCTGATGTTTTGGATGGATTGAATAATATGTTTGAATGTATTCCCACCATGTGAGAGGGTGTGGTCCAGCACCGGCTGCAGCGATTACCTGCCTCAGCTGACTGCCTCCAACCATTAGGATGGGATCATAATCATTAATTTGACTTAAAGCACTTTGGCCTCACGCTTCAGGCTGGAAGAGTTTAAATGTTCGCTCATTGTTTTTAAAGTTGGTCTGATAATGGAATCCTTCCAATGCAAGTCATCGGACAGAGCTGCAATCGTTTGTTTGTTCATTCTGCTTTTTAATGAACCTCTTCAGGAATTTGAGGACCCCTCTGCTTCACTAGTGCACTACAATTTAAGAAGGATGTATGTTTGCAGAGTTCTGTGCTGAATCTTAGGTTTACATCAATCCTGATTTCAACAGGCCGTGCTAGTATTACATTTCCATTTTTTTTTTTGTCCTGGCCTAAATTTTTACTGAAAACTCCTTATCTGACCTGCTGCAGGTTTATTCAGCTCTGTCTGCTCTCACTAGCTTGTGGTGCAATGACAAGTTGGTGGCTTTAGACCACCTTCCTACGGACATCCTGCTGATTGAAAGCCTCTTGTTGCACTTTTTGGCTGCAGACTTCATGATTACCAGAATACAAGCCTCCCTTCATGCAGGTCCACATTGACACCGGAGGGACTGAGATCACGCACAGTGTTTCAGTACCTGTTGAATCAGGTGATGAGGTCGGGCCTTTGACCTTCTAGTTTGTTAAAGAGAAGTCTATGATGTTTCCACTAGGGGCAGCGTTAAGCTGAGTGCTGTGTGTGGACCCTTAAGCCATGACCTGATGTTCCAGAGATCCACACAGAAGCCTTCGTCGGCCCAGTCTCACCAGTGGCAGCAGCAAGACACCACAGAATCCTTATACTGGAACACCACATCTGGTTAACTTGTGCCATCCTTCTGTTTTGCATATTTTATATTTTGTTGTAGGGATTTTCTTTTTCATGAGGTGGTGTGAGCTTGAAATATCCAGTGCTTTTTTTTTTTTTCTTCTTTTTTTTTAAATTACTGGCAGTTGTTTCATTGTACCAAATACAGCTTTTAAATTGTTTTATTCTACCAAAATGTTAGATTTTTTTAAAATGATTTTTCTTTTTCTTCCATGTGTTAATCTCAGGGCTGAATCTCAGATACTCTGATAATTTATAAGATACTCTGAAGTTTTTTTCTTTGTTTCTCGTGCTGTCAGCTCCTCAGCGACTGGGGCAATGTTTCGTGTAGCAGGATGTCTCCTCAGATGCAGAGCCTTCAGTCCTGACACTCATCACATTCCCAACACCGCCGCCTGTCAGTGCTGTGCTGTCTGTAGCTTCAACATAGCATTAGGAAAGAACTCTTGTCACTTTTTTTTCATGGAATGTTTTTGTATCATCTTGGTTTCCTCTGGAGTATCAGAGGTCATGTAATGTCCAAAATAAATATTTTCTTCAATGTCGTAGTTTTCTTTTTAAAGAGATTTCTGTTTTGGATATTTCCCTGATTGAAGTTCATGTGCGTTTGTATATGTCTGCGTGTATGTATATAATTTTAATTGTAATATTAATCATATACATACACAGAGTGTATGTATATGATGTGTGTATATAAATGTGTATATACTGTATACATACACATATTTTTATATAAATATATATAAAATGTAGGGAGTTATGACAAAGTGTTTTTGTAAAGGATCTGCAGAATCAGCAATTCCATAACACATCTAAAATTTCTGGAATATAATGTCTGGCTTATTCACCATTTCAAAGTTTAAAAAAGTGTTAGAATGGAACATATTTCTTTCTCAGGTTTAAAAAAGACAAAAGAAAATCACTTATTGAAGAAATCCCACTTTATTGACTAAATCTCAGCTTACAGGAAGACAGTTGTATTGCAAAGACAGAACCAGGTATGAGTTCTAGTACTGCGATCATCTACTCACTAAAACTCGGAAATGATAACATCTTGAAACGTCTGACTGAGCAGTGACGACATCAGAGATCATAAACAAGTTTAAATAAGGAGAAGAGGTGGAAGGGAAGCTTAGTGTGACTCATCCTTCCTCCCAGGTCGGCTGATCATAACTGGAGCGTTTCATCTTGGCATCACTACAAAAATATTTATTCTGACGTGTTGACGTCTTCTTGTGCCACAATGCAGCAAAACGCAAGGATGAATCATGAATATTCTGAAAATCAATTCCCCACTTTAGTCCGCCATGCATGTTTGTATTGTCACCATTTTGTCCTAGAAATTTCTATAAGTAGTGGTTTTGATGACGGCGTGGTGCATTGCTCAGGTAGTTACTATTTTAGATCACTTGATTTTGCTCAACAGTTGCAGCTGACAGTACAGTTCATTTCTAAAGGCTGTAAAAAAAAAAAGTGTTCGAGGATGTTTGTAGGAGTCCAAATTATGAGTTGTCTTGGGCAAAATCACAAATCTTTTTTTTTAAATACGGTTGATACAAAGCCGGTTAGGTTGAACTGTAATGCTTAAGTCAATTCTTTTCTAATTTAAATCCAACCTGTGGAGTTTTTGAATGAGGAGTATAGACCTAATGAGCCTCTAGGGTTACACTTCCTGTCCACATCTAACAGTGTATGTTCTATCAGCATCTCCTCAAAACCCGCTGGACAGAACTCAATTACAACTTTAAGGCGTCTTTGCTCTTTTCTAATAGTGACAACCTTTATAGTTCGAGCATGAAGCACATATTCTGCCCTCACATATACTATGCTGACAGTTGGTAGAAAGCCGGTAATTGGTCTCTACCTGTACTGTCTAGTCATTGGTTGTGGCATTTGGATCTGAGTCGGGATCTGTAGTTGGTTTCTGCCTGTTAAACGGCAAATTTGTTTTCCCTCGCCCCTTTCACCAAGTGCTTACTAATGGAGGAATTTGTTTTGTCTCTGTAGAATAACTAATTCCTATTTGCTCTTTTTTAAAAGCACCTTGAGACAACATTTGTTGTGAATTGCTTGTGCTATATAAATCAAAATTGATTTCATTTTGATATGATGGCGCAGATAATTCAGATTTCTAACCGGACTATGACAATTTTTTTCGTTTTGGAATGACTGCTGTAGAGATGCAATGACATCATGAGTTGATATCCCACTCCATGTAAACTCTTCAGTCAGTCATGTGAGCCGTTAACGGCCTCAGCTACAGAGTCCGTATCAGGACCCTCCTTTGTACCGAGTCAGGAGGCTGCTGATGAGGTCGCCGTCACCAGATGGAGTCATTTGCATTCAGGCACTGACCTGGTTAGCAGTTTATGTGAGGGCTGGTCTGAGTTTACTGATTCTCAGTCAGCTGTGACTGAAGATGAAAAAACACGTTGACTGATCTCCTACAGCTACAGCTGCTGGAACATGGAGCACAGTCTCACTACACATAAAGGTTCATGCATTTATGTCCAGAGAGCAACACACAGAACTGTGCACCATTGAATCATAACTTTTCCCACACATTATTTAATGTAATATTCAAGATGAATCAAAGGAAAAAGTCTTTTGTTGTTAATTCTAACATGGTAGAAACAACGTCATCTACGTCACACTACTTCACTAAAAGAGGTTTCTCTTCTAACATTACATCTTTTAGTTCCCTACCTGTAATTTTAACTCCAGCCTCTCACTCTAAGTCCTCATGCTATGGGTTTTTTTTCTGATCCTACACTGTAGACTCTGTAGAGAAAAAAATGCAGTGACCATGTGCGCCATTACGGTTAAATATTATGAAAAATCAAAAAAATCTACTGCAAACTTATTGTGATGTGAATTCCATGAATTGACTGTATCTGTAAAACAATCTGTAATTTAGACAGAATAATCCCGTTATTTTTTTATTTTTTTTAGTTGCCTTTGTTTTCCACATATTTGTATCGTAAAAACATTAAGTTGTTTACTATTTCTTGATTTAGAATAATTTGTGGTATTTACGACTGGAATATAATTTCAACTGCTCTTACTGTTGGACTCAACAGTTTTTTTTACCGTAAAATCTGCCGATAATTTACCTTCAACCATTTAACATTAGTGTCCCTTCAATTCTTCTGAAAAAAATGTTAATTGTATAATCCCAAAAAACTTTTGATTTCAGGATTTAATGTAAAGTATTGTACCGTTAAAAAGCTTATAGTAGATGTTTTTCAATTCATGGTATTTTACCGTAATGTCTTGAACATGGTTACTTTTTTATTTTACAGTCAAATTCTTGTAACCACAGCTGCTGGTATTCTAAACTAAATTATAATTTCATTTCTTCTTTTATTTACAATGTAGAAGTGATAGAATGTACACAACATTAAATTACAACACACTGAATAAAAACTCATTTTTGTTTCCATTTTAAGATGTCTCTAGGGATCATGATTTTAATATTGTGCAACGTTAAAAACTGTTTCAAAACATTTTCTTTATTTCCGTTTAACAGTCCAATTTTTTTTTATTTTTTTTTTAACCTTCTGATTTGTCGATAAAGTGAGTTTGAGCTACTGTTCATGCAATTTATTAAAAAACAGACTCTTCGATATCTTCTGTAATTTCTTTTTCCACTTTGGATGAAATTTAGGATTTAAGTGCCTTTATTTAAGTACTTTTTGCTAATAGTTTAAACAGGCAATAAAAACTGATCTAGAAACCAAATTTCATGTGTGTATAAAACAGTCTTTTCCGTGAAAAGCGAAGGACATCGTGAGTCTTCTCCTGGTCCAATATCCCATTTAAACCTGGTTCAGTGTGAACAGCAGGCCCAGGATTGGATTTGGTTCAGCTACGGATGTGAAGTGGAACAAAAAAAACAAACAACAGCTGCTTTAACAAAAACACAATAGAAAAAATAGTTTGTAGATACTAAGTTTCACATAAATAAAATCTAAAAGTAAAATAAATCATTTTGAGTTCAGACACACTCACGGTTCACATCTTGTTTACACGTAAAACATTTAAAACGTTTTTTTTAATGACAGTTACTTCTTTGAACTCTTCATTAAAAATAGGAATCCTTTCTTCCTTAGCTTCTAAAATGGACACGGGGTTCTCCTCCGCTCGGCTCTTTTTTGCTGGCAGTATTGCTTTAAGAAATCCACGCGACTCTTTTTTTTCCAGATGGGTTTAGTGACAAATTCTCCAAGGGAAGCAATTTTTCCTGTTTCAGAAAACCTGCACACCTTATTAAAATCAACCGCAGCTCCACCTTCCTCATCCCTTCCGTCATGTGCTCCTCCTCGCTGCAGACGTTTAAAACAGGAGACATGTTAGTTTTCTTGTATGCTTATCCATGCATGCACATCTACGTGGGTGGATGAGAGGTATAAACTGGTGATTTTGTGGCGCATAAGCGCTCTGATTCCCTCACACACAAATTTCAATGGGCGTGGCCACCAGCATGCGACCCCCTGGCGAACTGTTTTCTCGTGGCACTCGGTCGTAACTATTGGTGGACGACACGGAGCTGTTGGTGGAGACGGACACAAAATGGTGGCCTCCACCTGTTTCTATCATTCCGCCCTTAGCCCCGCCAGCGCTGCCTCTCTCCACCAACACCGGAGACATTGGGGAGAGGGGTGACAGCGGGGAGAGAGGAGATAAAGTCTGCTGTTTCATTCTCTCCACGAGGAGCTCCTCCTCTTCCTCTCCAGATGACGATGAAGAGATGGCGTTGCCCGCTTCTCCCTGCACACCTCCACCTGCTCCTCCGACACTAACCCTCTCTCTGCTCCCTCCGCCATTGCTGTTGCCGTTGTTGTTGTTGTTTTCCGTATCCAGCATCCAGGAGTGGCTGAAGTAGCTGAAGACCTCTTTGACGGAGCAGCGTCGGTCCTGTTCCACCGAGAGCAGCCGGCAGAACATGCGAAGAGCCTGCTCGGTGAAGCGCCTCCACTGCGATGGCACCGTATTCGTCCTCCTCCTCTGCCAGCGGATGAACTCCTGGTAGAAGGAGTCTGAGGGTAGCGCCTTCTCCCAGGGGAAGTTCCCAGTGAGCATACAGAAGAGGAGCACGCCGAAGGCCCAAACATCGGTGCTGTAGTCCACACAGAAACCCTCCCGGCGGGACACATCGCAGAGCTCCGGGGCCGTGTACGGAATGGTGCCACTCACCTGGCAGAGGAATGCAAGAGGTCACAGATACCTAAATAACTGCAGGGAAATTTACGTAACTTTACTTCGGCTAAAACCCCCACATCCCTTCTCCTTCTCTAAATCTGTCTATGGCGATCTCTTGAACCACACACCAAATGTCCCCAAAGTCTAATCACCTCTAAGATATGCAAATATCTACCTCCGGCTAAATTACAATCCTGTAGTTTTTTGGAGGAGGTAACCAGAGAACTGGAGGTCATAGAAACATCTGGTACCCACCCGTTTCACCGGTGAGCCGGCTCGGCGCGTCATCCCAAAGTCAGACAGCTTGACTTTGCGACACTCTCGGTCAAAAATGAGGATGTTTTCGGGTTTAATGTCCCTGTGGACCAGTTTCTTACAGTGCAGGTAGTCCAGAGCGATGGCTACCTGGTGCACACAGCGCTTTGCCACTGCCTCAGGAAGACCCACCTAGAGGTATGGACAGAGAGAGAGCGGAGTGTAACGGACATCAGCGTGTCACACAAATGAAACACGCGGCGCTGAACTGGCTGTTTTAGCTGCGACGTCAAAAACTGCCGGGTTAAATGTTTGTGTCTGACGCTGAAAACATTCTAGTTTTTTTAGTTGGTTGGACATGAAGGAGAAACATTGTGTTGGTAAAACACTCGAGTGAGAAGTGATTAAATTGATCACTATGTAATTACTATTATCACTTTTCAAATTGACCAACATTATAGAAAAAACGTTCTTTAAATTAAACTTTAATTGAATGCCAAAAAAATGTATTTAAAAATATTATAGCAAAAAAGTAATACAACTAATATGTATTTATACATAGTATAGTATAGTCCTTGTTAGGTAATATGCTACCTTAAAAATGATATAAGTACAAAGAAATACTACAAAATACATTAAATATCTGCACAGAGCTGTCAGGAGATCTTGCCTGCTACCCTATTTGAAAACTGTATATATATATATCAATTTTATACCCACTTTGACCTTAGTGCAGGACAGAACGGCATTGATTTAGAAACTAGTGCTTGCTGTGCCAAAATATGAAGTTCTTGATCAGTGGTTTCGAATTAAAATGGACCCAGAAGACGCTCTCGGATCTCAAGTCAGCCTTCATTTTTCCAAGAATTTTTTTCCTTTGGCAATATGAACAGTAAACAAATGTTTTTTAAAGATATGATCACACCTGCCTTTACATCTCTCATCACAAATATATCTGTCAAAGAAGAATCAACCAGATGGAGCCATGAGAAGGAGCACCTGTGGAGGAATGATGTCGAAGAGGTCTCCTGCCAGCGCGTACTCCTGCGCGAACACATAGTACTCGTCTGTCTCGAAGGCGATGCCGAACATGTTGATGATGAAGGGGCAGGGAGAGAGGTAGAGCGATATGCTGTACTCCCTCAGGAACGACTTCAGCTTGGTCGTCTTCTTCTTCAGGAACTTCAGAGCCATTTTCGTACCTGTAAGAATGACGTAGAGGACCTCATAGAATGTTGTGTTCTTTTTTAGAGTACCATGTGATCATGTCTCCTCACCTCTAATCTTGTGGATGACAAGGTCCACCTTTCCATAGGTGCCCTTACCCAGCTCCCGGATCACCTCATAGTACTTGTTGACCTCCAGCCTCTCCAGGTTCTGAGCTGCGATTAACTGCAGTTCGTCCAGGATGTCCATGTTGGCGTGAGAAACCAGAGGAGAGGAACTCATTCTAGAGACCGCTTCAGGGAAAAGATGGGGGAGCAGCTGCAGGATAAGAGCATCAGCAGCAAACACCTGATGGTCCTGCACAGATGGAGAAATCAGATATCTCCATATGAGTCAATAATAGCAATATTTATTATTCTTATCCTTATTGGGAAAATCATCCTTTGACAAGACTCATTATCTGATTGAAATACATTTATTCTGAATGTGATGGGACGGTGCATTTATGCCACTGTGTTCCATCAGCTAGTCTAGTAGCGAGACTCCTTAAGGCCAGAGCCGCGTGTTGTAAGGCAAACATAATTCATCTTGCTGGAAGAAGCTATTTCCCAGAGAAACCTGTCGTTTGGATAGCAGCTTATGTTCTACAAAAACCTGCATGTACCTTCCAGGATCGATGGTAACCTCAAAGATGTGCAGGTTCTCAACACTTCTAAACGTTAAAACTTTGTCCTAGTAGTAATCCATTCCTGCCCTCAGCTGGCTGTGCCTCCCCCCACGACAGGTTCATTTTTTACCAGCACCTATGTCACAGTTTTGCACCAGGTGGCTTTGGGTCTCCTTGGTTTCCTTTTGCCTGGCAGTGCTCATCATTAAGCAACCATCACGATCCGTCCTGTTCCATTCGAAACACGTCCTCGCCTTTTCCAGCATCTGTGTGGGATTTCCCGACTGATGCTCTGACTACTGGTCTTCTTGTACAGTTGGTGGTTGGATATTTGTTTTTGGCATCTGTTGTGAATTGCTTCCACTATCCTTTTGTCTGTTTTGACTGATCACCAACTCCCTGAACCCTAAACTACACTGACCTGACATTGCCGTTATACAGGATCATCTTTTATTGAGCCTGTATAACAGCAGTGTCGGCAGATGGACTGGAGTTGGGAGAAGGCAGCCTGAGCCTCTCCCAGCCGAGCTGTAACATTGCTGTAACTCATTGTCCTTACTGATGAAGCTGCAGGTAAACGAAGTCTTCTACAAACTCAAGGGGTTCTCCATTTACAGGGATGGGTGGTGTGGAGGTGGTGTTCACACACACCCCTTACCCTGACCAAAGGACACTTTGTATCAGTCCATCTCAGATGAACTTGGGTCAACCAGATGTTGGCGGTACATAGCTTGTTTTTCAGATGTTAGTCTTGACTTTCAATTGGAGATGCAGCGACAAGCAGCTTTCCAAATCCCAGGTAGAATTATGCTTCATGGAATCATGCATGATGGTCTGATGATGAAATCCTCAAACTCATTTCGGCTGAGTGTCGTGGATTGTTTATACTCAATTATGGTTCTATCACCAACCTTAATGAACAATTGTGTAAACAAATGACATTAATTATCTGTGCTCCCAGCATCCTTCAAAGAGTTAAATCTATTTCTTCTGTTTGGTTGTCTGATAGGGACTGAGCAGCTGCAGCAGTCATAACCTTCAAAGCCTGTTAGATCACCAGCTATGTGACAAAACGCGCTCTCACCGTCCAGCGTGCTATTTGAAGCACATCATCGTCACCTCCATGTGTTTCTGTGTTCCTCTGTGGGCCTGTGTGAAGCAGACAGGAGGAAGAGTTGACACCAGCAGGTGAGCAGGGAGGTAGGTGATAAATGGAAGCTTAGAGAGGATGAACTGCAGGTTGCTGTGTGGCTCGGATAAAAGCTCTAAGACACGTGATGAGCACACACACGCATACACATACATTCTCCTGTTTGTTCTTTTTGAGCCCCTCATATGAATGTCAACGTTTTTAGGACCTCAAATTTTACACGCTATACGTCAACACACTCTTCTGTTTGCACCTTTTTGAGAACTGGATATAAATGCCATTTTTCAAGAACAGCTATTTTAAGAAACCCCACACACACACATATACACACATGCACACAGAAAAGAGGGGTGGCAGGGTGTTGGAAACATTGAAAGCCATTTGTTTCTGTCCGCAGTGAAAATTGCATACTGTAGCACTGCAGAACATGTGCAGCGTGTGTGTGTGTGTGTCTGGTGTGTGTGTGTGTGTGTCTTCTGCAGAGGAGGCAATCAAGTCAGGAAATATGTGTATCTTGTTTGACATCATGTTTCTAAAAAATAATGACTTATTACTTACGACTTAAATATGAAAAAAAGGATGAAAACAACATAACCCAGAACCCGCACAAATATTGGACATTGGTGAATATTGACATGTGCAGTTACTTTTGAAGGGATAAAATCCTCTTGACTGAGCATTAGTCCACAATGATTCTAGATTATGAAGGGATACCTGGATCATATTTTGAATCAAACAAGTAGGTATCTAAAAAATCTGGACCAACCAAAATTTCCGTGCCAATCTGTCCATTAGTTATCTGTCATCTTGTCTTGCTAACAAATAGACACCAACAAAGATAAAAACATGACCTACTTGGTGGAGGTAATTAAAAAAGAACTTATCTTGGTTAATTTACAGAGCTGTGGTTTCTTCTAATTTTGTTCGTATCTCAGACTAAACTGTGTCCTGTGTCAGGACAAAATAAACATAAAAGAAAGCAGAGCCTGTGTAAACACTACATGCAAGTTTTAAAAGAAAATATTATTCAATACAGCAGAAAAGTTAGCGAATTACACATTATTTCAAATCATCTTTTCACAACACTGTATGTGAAAAGTTTGATGAAGCTAGTCTGTAAAGTCGGTTTGAAAAGATCTGAACAAATGACCTCCTGTCTGAGTCACTGATGACAACACGAACTAAAAACAGGAAATAAAAGATATTAAACGACATAAATACATCATTTGCTTCATGAGTGTAAAGTTTGGTGACGCTGGAATGTGTGTGCAGCACAGGACGCTGCTACCGCTGTGGGTTCTTTCACTGACATACACCACAGGTGATGCTACAGGTAATAGTTCTTTACTACACACAATAAATCATTTATTACACACTCCAGTGAGATTCAAGGCTCTGTCACTGTTAAGCAAACTACTGTATATAAAAACTAGAGACAGTGATCAGTATAAAACACCAGTGATATTTAAACTTTCCCCGAGCCGCTCCCAGAATCTCCCCCGGATCTGCTCGAGGTTTCTGCCATTAAAGGCAGTTTTCTGTCACCACTGTCGCTCATAGAGGATTTCTTGGTTCTCTGTTAAATAAAGTTTTCAATCTAGACCTGCTCTTTTGGTAAAGTGCCTTGACATAACATGTATTGTTATTTGGCACTTTATATAAAAATTGTTCTGATTTGATCACAAATAAATGACAACAGCATATTTTACAATTGTTGGAAAGAATAATTTGGCCAATCAGATTTATGTTGGTGAATTCTGAACATACTATAATTTAGTTACATTTAAAAGCAGATGTTTTATTTAATAATTTCAATGTCACAATTTTTTCAAAATATGTTGTTAAAATTGTATAATATCCACCTGCTGTTCTGTTAAACAGTTATTGTCCTGTTTCTTATATACAAACATCTTAAACTTAGAGTGAGTGTCTGTGTGTGCGTGCGTGCATGTGTGTGTGTGTTTGTGTGTGTCGCATACCAATAGAGCTGCATGTATTTTGAATTAGAAACAGTCTCAGAGCTGAATGAGTCATCAGATCAGGACTATTGTTGGCTCTCCATGAGGATCAGAAGTCCGATAGTCTTATATCTCTTTCTCTCTCCCCCTTTAGACTCTGCACATATTGCAGTGATGTGCTGTCTTCTCAGGGAAGCAAGCATAGCAAATCTGAAGTATCCTCTTTCACAGGACTTGTAATATCGTCACAGCAGCAAGGATTATTGTCTTTGTAATCGGAGTGACTCTGACAGCGGCTTTTTGGTGCTTTCGCCGAGTGTTTGACATTACAACAAAGTACCATCTAGATGTCGTCCCCGGCAGCAAGGGTATATGCTAAAAAAAAAGCCATTCCTATGTGTTGAACAAGCAATCCCCTTTATTGAACACCTCAAATAACATGTGACTCATTAATAATCTCAAACAATCCATATTGACTCAACCAATCAACTATTTCAATGAAGTCAGCAATATGCTCTATGAAAAGATCCCATGATGCCTCAGTAATGAAAATAAACACAATTACATAAAGATTCTGAGCTCAGTAACGAAAAAAGACAGATTTCCTTTAGTCGAATCATATAAGCTCAATTTGGACACAGTTGGACTTACGGTTGGGATGTTACCGACGACTGAAACTGTTTTTCGCACAAAAAAGTGAGTGAAATATAAACTATTGCAGTAAAATATGACAAAAAGGTCTCAGGTACGACGTCCGGGAAACACAGAATACACAATGTTCTTAACAAATCCTATCTTCCTCCTTCATCTGCTCCAACTCCTCCTCCTCACAGCTGACACTTTACCACCAAGCTGGTTCGACACTGCTGAAACAGAGCTGTGACCAAAGGCTACAGATGATTCAATCCCAGACTGTTTAAGCAACCACCAGGCAGAGCTGATCAGCCGAGCTCACTTAGCCGCCGAGGCGATGATCAGAGCCGAGTCCACCTCCATCTCCACCGAAGCAACACCACCCTCAGACAATTACAGCAACCCCATTTTCATCCTGACCTTTCCAGATCCATTTGCTGCAAATATGCACACTTCTGTTTCCCATGCAAGCAAAGCATTAACGACCAAACGTAACGCCTGCATAGCTTTTTTATTTGTTTAGAGAATGTCAGTGTGATCAGAAGTGAGTGACTGCTGCACACACACATAAACAAAGCAACGCTCATAGGAAGGGGTGTATGAGAAAGAAAATGACAGCACACATTGACGAGGAAAGATGACGACTGTAGTGCTGGAGTCTTTTGAACATCCAGTAAGAAGCAGCAAGTGAGTTGATAAAAACTCAAATCTCGCAGTTTTTAAACCGCCTCCTCCTTTATGTGACTTCTGACCTTTTTCTAATTAGAAATCCTGCAACCAAAAACCACTTTCAGACCCGCTCATTAACGGGCTGAACGAGCCACTAGTTATTACTAATAATAATAATAATAATAATACATTTAATTTATAATGCACTTTACATTTGGATGAAATGTCAAAGTGCTAAAATTATTAATTAATTAATAATTAATATTACTGTTATATTTAAATAAACTAAATCAATTTGAAAGAATCATAATAAAAAAGGATTATTATAGTTACATGGCAGATGAACTAAGATCAATTCTTGTGGTTCTTTTCATTTAATTAGTTAATGATTTTTGCTATAATAAGGGTTATATTCTACCTTTTTAAAAAAATACATATACATTTTGGGTTAATCTTATGGACTACAGCTAAGCATCCAGTTAGCTGGATTAGAAATAAAATAATAATAATAACAATTATTAATTTGGAGCCTATCCCAGCTTGCCTTGTGATGAATTGCTATTTCAGTAGATTCAAAGGTTAGACATGGATAAAACATCATTCTTTCTCTGCGAAGGAAAAACATCAGAGCGTATCCCACTTTCCTAACAAAGCTGTATTTTAATAAAATGTGTATAGATCCAGATTCTATTACTGCTACTGCCAGCGAGGCATCTTAGAGAGGCGACTGTTGGGCGTCATAGCGTTGGGCTGACCTACATTGTGATCCGTGACTCATTGTTTATATCATGCATGTGTTTCTGCCTTTGACGGGCCATCAAGGAGCTTAAACCCACTTCGATCAAGACACAGAGGCTCAGAACGCGACAGCAGTGGGACACGACTCTAAAACAGGAATTAATGACAAAGTGAGTCCCACCTACGTCACTTCTGCAGAGAAGTCATTCGAATTGCAGGAGAGTAAAGAATGGCAGTAGTGACAGATATTCTTTTTTGGCCTTTTGTCCATTATCAAAAGAAAAAACAAGCTACTATATATTTATCTATTTCTATGGTGACAGTTAAAGTTAATATGTCAGGGTTGTTAGTAAGTTTCAGTTATTCTTATATTGATGTTTACTAAGGTTTTATTCTTAGTCACATGACCGCACATCCCAGAATTTAAGCAAAACGCCAAAAATATGGGAGAACCGACAGATGAAAACCACAAATGAACTTGATAATGGCCCTAACACATATTACCAATCCCTACAGAAAACAAGGTGTATTATACTAGCTTAAATAAACTTCTATTCACCATTAGAAAACACAAATATTGACTTCTGGTGTCGTATGGCGTCAGCTACAAAAGTAATGTGTGCCTGTGTTTAACCTTGATGGAAGTAGAATCTGATATTTTGTTGAATTATGAAAAGTCCTTCATCTGCCATTTTTGTATTAAATCAGTTGCTGCTGCAATGAGACTCTTGATCTCTGACAAACATCAGGAAAATAACAGGAATCAACATTTTGTTTTCAATTAACGTGAGAAAATGGTATCAAGTCGTTATCATGAGGTACGGTAACGGTAAAGGTTATCTAATCTAATCTAATCTAATCTAATCTAATCTAATGAGAACAAAGACGTGAATAAACATCTGCCACAGTGGCCATTTTCAGCCTCGGATTTTTTCACAAAGCATCTTTGCGTATGGTCCAACAGTCAAAGCAAAGGTAAAGATTAACTTAAGGAATAAAGAAGGCTAAGACGTGGAATTTTCTTATTCGGGTTGAAGAATTTCAACTTGGGTAAGAAATTCCCCTTAAAAAGACGAGAGACATCAAGGTTGAGATTCTCCAAATGCCACACGGGCCGTGACATCAATAGAACTTTATTCTGGATCTTCTCTTCTGTACCTAGTTATAGGTTTTATTCTTAAAGCATTATTTCTATTTTATTAGTTTATTTGGTGTATTTGATTTATTTAGTATCCTTGTGCTTGTTACCATTCAATGAGGAGATATTTATTTTATCATTATTTGTTCTGCACTTTTTCATGTTGTGCAGTTTTTACATTAAAGTAACCCTGAACAGGATAAGCAGTTACAGATAATTGATGGATTAATGACTGAATGTCTTTAACCCTTTAATGTCCTCACCAAGACAAAACAACAAATCTAAATTGACCAAACATTTCCTGACACGCTGTAATGTACAAAAAAATCCTGCTTATCGAATGAGACTTCCTCAATAGCCATGATAAATGCCTCTATGGCCTGTGGTGTCCCCCAGGGCTCAATCCTTGGCGCTTACCAGTTAGCATATACATGCAGCCACTAATCCATATTATAAACAAGTTCTGTCGCAGTTTTCACTCTGAACTAATGGCTCAGAATGTGCTCAACCAGTTGAGCAGGACATTAAAGGGTTGGTTGAGGCTCAATAATCACCGAGAATGTACAGCAGCATCTGGAAGCAGGATGTAAACTTATTATTATTATTATTACTCTTATTATTACACACACTTCCTGAGCTTCATGTTAGTGCAAGGTGTCCTGAGACAACACCAACAACATGACCATCAGAGCTATGAGGTGAATGACACACACACACGCACACACACACACACACGCACACACGCACACACAGGAGCTGCTGCAGTCACCAGTAGCTGACAGGATGGATGGTGGATTTAGTGATGGTGGGGCTGAATGTTGACAGGAAGCATTGATCAATAACACAGAGGTCTACATTGCAAAGATATTGTTGACAGCCAGGCAGCATGTTTGTTTGTCTGCTGGAGATAAGTGGTAAACAACACAAACAACATCAGGATCAGTCATGTTGTCAGGTCTCTGAGGTGCTGCACAGGAGGAGGCCTGATCAATCGCGCACTGAATCACGGGAGCACCATGATATCTGCACACGTTACAGATATTTTCTAATGTATGATCCCGAGATGGTCGGTGAGAACAGCTGAAGCCTCAATCCGGGTTTACTCACCCTTTAATTGTCTCCCATATGGGGCCGCCCTGTCAACCCCTGCAGCTGGTGAACACACCGGATGATCTGAGCGCATACTAAAGCCCGGTGAGCGGGGAGAGGCGCTTGATTCCGGTGAAGCCTCGGTGCAGCCGTTATACGGTGCAGCATCCCGCAGCTTCCTCCGGCTCTGCGTCCTATTGTGTCCGCATCCCTCAGTCGTCAAGGATTGGAGGAGGAGGGGGAGGAGGAGGAGGAGGAGGAGGGGGAGGGGGAGGCAGCAGCGGAGAAGGGCGAAGGGAAGAACGGAGGAGGGAGGGAAGAGGAGGAGGGGAGATTGAGGGGAGGAGGGGGGGAGGCGCTCTGGCCAATCATAGCGCTGCTCCACTGGGAGCCGCCGCTGCTCGCTGTCTCCATACAGACTATGCTGCGTTCAGAAGTAGTCGGAATTTTGCGATGCGTTGATGGTAGATTTTTATTTTATTGAAGATTGTTGCATTGATAATCTTTTTTTTTTTTTAGTATACATGATGTCATTTTAACATTAGAATTTTTTGCCCACATGATTTCACCTTTTTTTTTTGGTATCTATGATCAATTTTTATTGTTTGAAATTTTTTTATATTGAAGATTGTTACAACTAAAAAAATGGTTACAACCATTGATAGACCAGAGAACACAGCAATGTAGTGCAAAGAAAGCTAGTTGGGTTTCACAATTCTGGCATTGATACAAGAAAATCTCAATTCAGAATGTCAGTTTCAAACAGTTAGATCAATAAAAAAAAGTTTAAAAAGACTGGAGATGCTAAAAAAAAAAAAAATCACCCTGGAAGAGAACGTGTGTATACAGTATCAACTTTTTAGTGGTTGCATCTCATTTCTGTGCTAGATCTTGCAAGATCTGTAACTTCAATCTCTTCTCTTTGTATATGCATATCTAAAGATTTACTAACTATATTATCAGGTAATTAATTTTCTATTTTGTATTCTTATTCAAATCACAAAATGTGTTTAGATTTGATTTGGTTTCGAAAATCTAGAGCAGAAGCGCTGCCAAGATTTAACAATCCTGAACAAGTACCACTCCCCTACAAAGTTTTGTGGAAGTGAACTCACACTATGGATCACACTAAAATGAAATGGGATTTCCTCTGGCCCAACACCCATCCGCATAAGTTTTGATTAATATTGTTTTGACGTATCCTTCTGGCAAACAGCCAACCAGCCAACAAACTGACACTGGCAAAAACATAACATCCTTGGTTGAGGTAATAACTCTTACTTTTGTCTTAAGAGCTCAGGCCCAAATTAGAATGCCTCACGGCTATGAAACATAGGGATCATCTGTGAGTCCCAGCTCAACTATAAATGTGTTTTTGTGCAGGGAATATCATCTGGTAGTCATTCCTGTACCGAGGCTCCGTATCTCTATCAGATCATCAGGACAACATTCAGCCCCGAGGTCAAGGACTCTGCTGCAAGTAAACACCAACTCTTCATTGTTCATTTCCTAAGGAGGTCATATTTGCCTATTTTAACTAAATTATTAAGATGCAACATTAACTTTTAAATGCAGCTATATATTTAGTAAATGATCTTTGCTCTTATTAAAAATATGCTGATATTGGCTCATGTATTTTAAGTCTAAGACACGCCACCATGAATGATTCTTCACGGAAAAAAACTGCCTGCAGGTTACATGTGCATGCATCACAGCTTGGAAATAGAACTCCTCATCACACGGGGTAAAATTATCTTGTTGTGCAGACACGCCATCCAACAGCCAAAACAGATGCTGGCTCACATGGTGAGGTTCGGGGACTTTGGGGGAATTTCAAGAAAAATGGTTTCAGACAACACGATGTTGGATTGCTTTCTCTTAATTATACCTTGAGAATTGTGACATGTTCCCCGCTGATAGAAAGGATAAATGTTTGAAAGCTGGCTGTTTTCGCTGGTTTCAGGCTTCGTCCTGGCCTCCTCTCTGAGGTGTTATAGTTGTATCAAGAAGAGGAATGGCAGCGGTTAGACAAGTGGATAGAGCTGTGGGAATTTTAAAGATGCTGTGTTCACCTACAGGATGAAACTACAGCCTGTTCAGTGTGACAGAGTAATCACAAGGAATGATGGGAGCCTGTGAGGGAAACGTCCCGTCAGCTGCACTTTTCATTTAACTTAAACCAAAGCTTTAATGGCTTCATCTGTTAGTGAGATGAAGCAACAGAACCATTCATTGCTGTTGATGTACTAGAACTGTCTGATTCAAGGAATAAGAGGAATAACATGGAGCAATTTTCTACCCTACAATCAAACAAGCAAGTCGAGTTGTGTTTTTACCGTATGTTAATTATTATATCCCGGAAAAGTTGGGGATACTATGGAATGGTCATTGCCGCCACTGCTACGTCTACCTCATCTCAACTCAAAATATATTTCATGTATCATTTTCAAATTTTCTACCCACACATACCTTAGTGCAAAGAAAAACTGCAATGATTTTGGGGCCATCATTTCTCAACCCTCGGTCTAACTTAATCCAAGATTGGTGCATATGATTCGACTCGAGGAAATCTATCTTGTATGAATCCTATTTTACTCGCTAGGGGGCTATTTTTTGTGAAAACCACAGGCACTTACCTGAACCGTCCCTCTCCAACATCACAAACTGAGTAAATCTCAGACATCTTGCTGAGTAGAACAAGATTTTATTTCAAAGGAGTAGGTTCAAAACATTCAGTGTGCAGACTAACCACTATAAAACATTGAAACTATCTTCAGTGATGAATTAAAAAGGAATGTGAACATTTGCCCATTAGCCAGCAGAAGAGACTGAAATAGTTCACATGATTAACATCAGTGCAATTAGACTTAAAGAAGCCTCAATGAAGAGAGGTGAAACGTGTTCAAGCCGAAACAGAAGTCCAGTTACTTAGGATTCAACCAACTTGGATCAAAAAGCAAAGTAACGTTTTGGAATGTTGAAGTGGTGAGAGTTCCTTTAGTGCAGACATCATAAAAAAAAAAATAGAGAGGACCTATATAAAGAGATAAAGTGCCAGATCTTTGGTGTGGAGACGCTGTGCCAGGTTCTTAATGCGTCGCAAGCGAACGTTCTGGTTGTCTCCTGCGCTGTAAACTATGAGGATGTGATAGCGCTCCTTCTTCTTCAGTGCAAAGTCCAGCTCGTTGGCAGAGAGGTGGATGAAGGACTTCTCTTTCTTTACGGTAGACTTCACCTCCACGTAGACCACCCTCTCCCCTCCTTCAGCTCCAAACGTGAGCTTGAAGTCAAAGGGAACGCCGCTCTCCCCGGTCTGGTTGCACCACAGGACCTGTACGGGCCGTCCGGGCTCGTCGCTGTCTCTCAAATGGCAGAAGTAGGAGTTGACCAGCTGCTCTCCCCACTCGCCAATCGCCTCGTTGTCCATCACGTCGTCGGAAACCACCACCTACACAAATACAGTAAGGTTTAGAAATCCTTCTTCACTACTGAGAAACCGTTGTGTGTTGGAGGTACTGACGGTGTTGGATTTCTGGCAGGTCAGATCCATGTCCTCCAGCTTGTATTGTGTGTTCCACAGAGGGAAGTCCAGATTCAGTGGAGGGCGATTCTCCATGGTGGCTGCGGTCCCCTGGAATGAACTGGAAAGTACCACAGCGTCCGGGACGACACTGAGACAAAGGAAGCCACAGTTTAGAAAGGGAAAGCAGAAAAAAAAGGTATGAGGAACTGGGCCTGTTGGATCAACACAAATAAACAATAGAAGCTTTCTCCATTAAATGTTCAGATTTTGTGGGATGAGAAGAGACCTACAGGATGTTTGGAGCTTGTTTTTTGTTAGTTGCCCCAGCAGGTGACCCAGGTGGAGGAATGGAAGCTGCCAGGCTTTCTTCTCTGTCAGATTTTGCCATCTGACTTTTGCGGCACTCTGTCGGTGACAGATATGAACAAATCAACACCTGATATCTGTGTGATGAAAGCAGATTATCTGATGGGAGGCTTTTGTTAATGCCACTGTTAAATAGTCATGTCTTTCATGTCATGACAGTTTTCTCAGAAACTTCTTGATAACTACTGCATCAAATCTGATAGAAATATCATAAAGTTCATGTTATTCTACACAGTTTTTGTCGGATAAGACCAGGACAACTCTCCATTTGGCACAGTTGGATAGACAATGGACCCAAAATTTACCAAAATCGAATTCTTACTCTATAGATGGATTTTGGCTGCAAGTACTACCTGTTTTCCACTAAGGGGAGCTATGTGCACACACTACAACCTCTGGCTGAGACAAAAACAATATTTTTTTATTAAAAATAAAGCATTGTGAACAGTAAAGAAACAGCAAAAACTTGCTAGCAGCTCAATGCACATGATTATTGATACAAGTTTCTGACCATTACCGGCTCATTCTGACACACAACGCTTCCTTATATTAGTAAAATAGATCTATTTTCACCAGCTAACTGCTTAAATGACATTTCTGTCTTTCAGTGTAGGTTGTCTTTGTCTTTATTACTAAAAACAACACTGAAGAGATTGTGTTTTAGGAAACAAAGTTTTACATTAAACCAGAATGAAACATGGAAAAAAGGAGGGAAGTATCGTTAATGTCAACCTGCAGGTGTTGGCATCGCAGCAGCAGGGTTGGGTTGACCTGGATAGTCTCTCTGAGGGCCAGGATGCTCTTCAGGTCTGCTGCTTCCCAGGGGCAGGTTTTGACTGATGCTGATGCTGGGACTCTGGCTGCTTCTTCTATGAACCATGTCCACCTCTGGTTCTCTGTCCTTAGGACTAGCAGGAGGAGGCCACATCTTCATGATGTCTTCTACGACACCACTATCTGCACGAGCTGCCACCACACAAAAGTGAGAGAAATATGAAACGTGATTCAAATTGTAAAGGAATAACAGCATTCAAACAACAATCTGCTTCTACCTGTGCTACTGGTTCCTGTTTTCAGTATGGATGATTGAGGAGGCCAGCAAATCAGCGTCTGCGCTCCATCGTTTTTTGCAAATTGAGGTGTTTCCACTGGGCTGCATCTGGAGGAGTAACACCTCGATAGAACTGAAGAACAATATATGCAGTTAGTAAAAACCAAAAGGAAAGAAAAGATGCAAAGTCCTACATTTAAAAAGTAATAATAATAATAATAATAATAATACATTTAATTTATAATGCACTTTACATTTGGATCAAATCAAGTAGGACTGTTCTGCTGAGGGGGATCTTCTCTTTTTATTCTTTGAGCCCTGGCAACAGCTTTTCTTTTATGTTGTCTCTCAAAGTAGTCCAATAACACAAATTTGCACACTTGAGAATCCCATCAGTTATCTATCATTATGTGGAGGAGTGTGAGTGTGTGTGTGTGTGTGTGCACGGCTGAGACTCTGCAGAGGAGCACTTTGAATATTAGGAAAATAAAGGAAATTATCTCAGAGAGATGAGGCAAATAAGCACATGTAAGATGATGATTTCACACAAGCAGCAGAGCGTTGGTCCGATTTTTCTCTGATTTGAGATTGTGAGTGCTTTGAAAGATTTTTGTCCTCAGGGGGAACAAATGGTTAAAGTAACACAATCAAAGTTCTGGTTTTGTTTTCTTTGTAATGTAGAGAAAAGCTGGGCCTATGCTGTCGTCCCCTCCAGCAAGGATATGTTCCCAAAAATTCCCCAATCCACTCTGTTGTACAAACAAGCCCCGGGATTGAGCTCCTCAATCTAAATAATGTTAAGTCTGAAAAACAGTGCTTTTCATAAGAAAGCTCCAACGGTGATTAAATATGAACTATCAGAGTAAAAGATCATATATACAAGATAGATGTTTTCAATTCATGTGCTATACATTTGGGCTAATTCTGACCACAGTTGAGAAATGATGGCCTGAAAACCTTTGGAGATAAAACTCCCCCAGGTGGCAGAAATGTACCTAGAAACTGACCTTTCCAAAAATCAATCAGTTCTTTGTCGCACTAAGGTCTATGTGGGTATAAATTTGAAAATGATCCATGAAATAGTTCAGTAGAGTTATCATGTTAACATGTATGATCTGTGGCAGTGGAAGCAAGGGTCTTCCTTTTATTTGACATTGCCTAGTAGTTTTTTGTGATTCTCTGTACCTCTTTCCGGGGTAATATCTGGTTTGGGGGGCTCTGGGATCTCCCACACCTCCTCCTCACTTGGCAGCTCTCTGATATCCTCCTTGACCAAAAATCTCTTCAGGGATTCAGGGTCCTTCAGACATAAAGAGAGTCAATGAGGTGAGTATATCCAGCAAGATATAGAATTTTTTTTAAAGATTTACCACACAACAGCACAAGATAGGATATTCAGGAGAGAGAAATCAATGTTGAACTCTGTTAACCTAACTGACTTTACAGAGTCCACACAGATGAGAGCACATCTCCATGTAATGTAACACTGTTAGCCATGGAAAGCTCCGTTGAGCTGGCAGTAAAATGGGTGCAATGTGTGCGTGTCTGTGTGTATAGATCACAGAGAACAACAGTCCATTTTTACATTCTGTGGATTAGTGATCCATGTCTGAAGGGACTTACATCAAGTGAGATTATCAAGCCACTCAGGAAACGCATTAGCTCTTTCCTGTGGCTATTCTCTTTGCAGAAGAGTTTCACCAGCTCCCTGAAGCACAAACATGTGGAATTAGAGACATTGCTGATGTAATTGCAGATTCAAACACTATAACAGGCCTGGGAGTGGAATCAATTCAACATATCACTGCTGGTTTTACTATTGTGTCCTAAACACATCTGAGCTGTGTTATTATCTTCAACCGTGTGACTCCACTTCAATATAACGGTGTGAAATATATAACAATAAAATAACACACACATTTGCAAAGAAAAACCATAACATTAAAACTCCCTGTCTAATATTTCTTATCCCTCCAAAGCAGCTCAGACCCGTTGAGGCATGGATTCCACCAGGACCTCAGGGGCTGTACTGTGGTAAGTGGCACCAAGACAAGGTGTGAGGTGTGGCCTCCAAGGATCAGACCGGTTTGTTCAGCATTTCCCACACATGCTGGATTGGTGTGAGAAAAGGGGAATTCAAAGGCTAATTCAACACCTTCAATTCGCTGTGTTCTTGAAAGTATTCTGGAGCATTTTGCAGAGTGTTAGGGGGTATTATCCTACTGGAAGAGGCCACTGCCATTAGGGTCTGCAGCCCTGTTGGAGAAGGGTTTCAAAGTAATTTCCATGTGAACAGCAGGAAACAAGGTTTTTCAGTGGAACGTTGCCCAAAGTTTCTAATTGCCTCTCGGGGAACGCCGTCTTCCGATTAATGCTTTCGTTTGCCATCGCTTCCCCAGCAAAGTGACACACACTGCCGTGATGTAATAGAAAATGTCATTAGTAAGACCGGGTCACCTCTTTGCATTGCTCCATAGTTCAGGGGCCTCATTTAGAAAACTGTTTGTAGGATTTATGTCAAAACAGACAAAAGAAAAAGTGCAAATGCAGAATAATGTTTTTGATTTATAAAAAAAATGTGAACGGTTGTCCCACTCTGGATTCCCTTCATTGATCACAACCCACTGGAAATGTGGCACAGCATGTGTAACCTTCTTGTGATGCCAACTGATGCCCATAATGAGCCAGAGAAAAAGAGGAAATAAATAATAATGCCTATTGATTGAGTGATTGAGTTCTTCATGACAAGATCGAAGAGGAAGACTACCACTTGAGTACAGAAACTTCACACAATATGAAATAGAGGTTGTTATTGGAGAGAGGGAAAAGTTCAAAGATGCTTTTTACTTGTATTTAAATCATCTTCAAGCAGTTCACTTCATTAAAATGATTACGAGTTCCAGATCAACTGACAACGAGTGGATGTAAGAAACTGGAGCTATTTTAGGATTCAGAGATGAGGAACTGGGTCCATATAGTTGCCACTTTAAATCCCAAGCTAGGAACGTAAATACTTTCTCTTAATATCTCAGCTCCAGCTATCAGTTGTGAATGATTTAAAACTCTCGCTCACACACCTGCAGATCTCCAGCTTGGATAAGAGGTGATCTTTCTGGATGTAGAACTCCTTGTTGTCCTTCAGTAGACAGTTTACGTCTTGCACCTCCACCTTCTCATCGTCACCAACATCCAGCTGGTAGCGGATGTAGAGTTTCCCCACCTGTAAAGAATCAGAAAACAGCTCAAACAGCCTGCTCCTGTTTACTTACTTTACCTGTTAGCCTATATGTTGATGGGTTTCGCAAACAACTTTTAAAGCTTTTCATAAGCTTTAAGCTCATTGTTTTATATAGAAGTCAAAACTTGGCATGGAGCTCTCCAGGCACTAGATATGATGCGTGAGACGTTCTGACCTGTGTGATTTGAAGTTTCCTGAATTTCTCTCCAATGTTGTTGTCAATTAGCTCTGAATAGATTTCACCCAGCTCGTCATGGTGGTAGAGAAACCTCTGGATGTAGGGGACCAGAGGGCGCACCATGCCCTGAACGGATGGACATGGTCTAAAGTCCTCAGTCTGAGGCTCAGTTTTGACACACTGGGACAGCTTGCGGATTCCGCATATCTCCAGAAACAAGGATCGGTCCTGCTCGTCGAAGTAAGGTACGGTGTGAGCTTGTTCTGCTGGCAGGCAAATGTACAACAACAGTGAGGATTTCCATTACAGCCTGAGTTTTAGTTTTTTGTGTTCATCAAAAGTAATCAAGTGTGAATTGAATATTGTTGAAAAGAAACCCACCAATATTTTGAGTCGTGTGCATAGCTTTCTTCTCTGCTGGTGGCAAGTTGAGCAGGCAGACGATTTTGTGATGTTTAAAGACCTTTTCAAACTCTTTGCTGTCGGGAATCATGGGTTTACGTCTCAGACTCACCCAGCTGCTGTCTTTGGTGGGGAAAACCCTCTGATCAGACATCATACCTGAACACATGACATGAAGGACAGATGTTATCGGTTGAAAGCTCCATATCTAAAGCATACCACATATCTTTGATGCTGACAAACACATTGAATGCATTTTCAGTGTATACTCAATTAATTCTGCAATATTTAAAATGTTTTAAATCCCAAACGACTCAATTTAGCTAATATTATTTATACTGCTTATTTTTTTTTCTTCACATATTGCTGCCAACAATATCGGGACATCTAGTGGTGAAACAAGCTAAAATAAACACTAAAAAAATCGGCTAGGACAATTTTGAATTATTTCGCATGAGTACAGCATCCTCTAACCGGGTGTGTGACGGTAAAAGAAAACAGAATGAGAGTTTCTGTTGGGTTGAACAAGCTGGGTAAGTGCGGGGAATATTACTGGTTTCTCACCAGTAATATTATCTACTATCTTTGGTGGATAAAGCAATGAGCAAATTCCGCAATTTGATGTATTTCTGCTGTATCACCCTTCACAATAATCCTCAGCTTTCAGCAAACAGGATCAGATGTAAACATGTAACAGTATCTTGGTTTCTTTGGGATTAGTCAAGCTAGAATATTAAGGTTTATAAAATCAAGAGTAGTACTTATCCCGGTAACTGAGATCAGGATAAGATGTTTATATTCACAAACACAAGGACGAGAAACCCAACAATAACAGCAATACTGGTGTGCAGGTAAAAACACTCAATGTAAAAACAGTAATTATTTATCTATAGTCAGCAGCCATATACGTACAACAGCCTTCCTCCACTTCACACTAGCCATGCCGTTTTTAGTTACATAATGGAGGAAGTAATAAATGGTAGGTAGTTTTTAAAGTAAACGCATATGCAGTACTCACCCTTCAGAGTGGAGCAGTAGCCATGATTGAGTTCCCGCTCAGGTACGTATTCCTGGTCACCAGGTACTTGAACTTTACACTTTTGAGCTGTTGTAGATATACATTTATTTGATATGATTTGATTTTTTTAATACATTAAAGCTGAAGTCAGGTAATAGAGGTAGTTGCCCACAGATGGGACATAAAAAAATGATACATAAAAGACAGTGCAGTCAGAAGGCCCTCACCAAGTCTGGCATAGAGCACCGACACATCCTGCAGCGTTTCAGAAGTTGGTATGCTAGACGATGAGCAGATCAGTTCCAACAGGCTGATGTACTGGTTCATATTGGGACTGGTGTCCACATTCAGCAGCTACATATGATATATAATCAAAAACATGCGTAAATCAGAAAAATATGTGACAGATGTCCCAGTTTCATGAAAAAGTGATCTGCTGGTGTGAATGGACCATACTCACTATCTGAGGTGAATGGGAGCAAACATTAAAATCACCTAAACTCAAATATGCCTCAGAATGTAAAAAAAAAAACATATCGAAGAAAACAAATTATAAGATTCATTGTTTGAGGGACCCTACAAAGCAGATGGACAGACTATTTCCAGTTACAGAGGTACAGAGAGATATATAAATGGACAAATGTAAAGGCTCATTTATGCTCACATTAAGGATGGAGATGGATGGAGCATATCATCTGCACTCTCAATTGATTCTGTCCATATTTGTTTACTTAAAGCTTAGGGATGAAAAGAAATAGAGGAATGCCACCAGAAACTGCTTGGGGGAGTTCAACTTTATTCCAAACCAGACACAACAAGAAAAAGATCTCTGACAGCACAAGCATCCACCAATGTAAATAGTACCCAAGGAAAGTAGAATTAATTACATGATTTGTTTAGGAACGTTTCATGCAGATTCGACCATTAATGTATGAGTTATGGCCAGTGTCTAAATCTACCAAAACTCCAACAAACCCTCTCAGTTTCTCTCAAATACTCCGGAATTGTTAGCACTTTGAGATTTGATCCAAATGTAAAGTGCATTATAAATTAAATGTATTATTATTATTATTATTATTATTATCTCTCCTCACTCTCTTCCAGATCTCTGCCCAGCGCCCTGAATGACCACTTGTGATCGTATCCCACTTCAATGTGCAAATAAACACTAACATTCCCATGAGAAACGTAAATTACCCAAAAAAGTAGGAGGTAACTAACCCAACATGTCACAAAACTGAGATACTTGAATATATTTGAAGTAAATGCTAAGACACACGAGTACAGTGACGCTACCAAAGAAAACAACTTTTTTTTTTATGTGTATGCATTGGAGCATACTAATGAAAGCACACATACGAGCATAGATGATTTAGAGCAATTTGGAAAAGGGTATTAAGAATTATATGACTGTAAAAACCGAGTCAGGGGTTAATCATCATTCATTCATCATTAATCATGTCAAAATAAGAGACATGGTGTTTTCTTAGGAAACATCAGCTTACTTTGATGAAGAAATCCCTCATGCCCTCCAGTGGTTTGTAGAAGGGAGCCAGGACTTTGGGCTCCTTGAAAGGACTGTCCTTTCCATTAGTCAGCTGTTTGTAGCGGTGGAACATAGCTGTGGGGTCACTCCAGCACACCTCCTTCAGATGGTGAAAACGTCCGGAACACAAGTCACCATTTCTCCTGTTACGGGGTGGTCAAAGTTTGAAATGTGGTGACTGAATGAAAACCACAACATAAAGAAGTTTGCTAACAGTTGAGGATGTACCTCTTTAACTCAACAAAGACAGCAGGCGTATGCTGGAACAGCTCCTTGAGACTGCTCTGGGGACAGTTCATGCTCAGGTAGGTGTAGACATTGTGGATGTGCTGAACTGTAGATGTGAAGTTTGCCCCTTCCAATTCATCCTCAGGTGGTCCGTTCTCCTGGTTATCTGCTTCCGAACTGACACACCACTTCTTCAGGTAACTAATCAGAACATCCACTGTGACGCTCTGCTTCAATCCTTTGAGAGGGGAAAAGAGTGACAGGCCGATTGTCTCATAAGTAATTGCCAAAATCATCTGCAGCTACTCCACTATTATCAATAGTTTGAGTTACAGACAGCAGAAGTACAGACACAGATACCTAAAGCTCTGCTGAACTCGCTGGTGTCCAGGTCCAAATAAAAGACATGAGTCCCCAGCAAGCTGGTGATCTCAGGTGAGCTCAGGTAGACTGAGTTTGGACGGAGGAACTTTCTGTCTTGCTGTTTGTCTTCAAGTGGGCGATATGCTGGCACCCATTCAAGAAAACACAACAAGTGGTAAAACGAGGACTTGGTACTTCTAAATTCTCGTCCGTCGCAGTCAACCACCTGAGCTGTGAGGTACTGAGAGTAGCAATGTCTGCAAAAAAGAAAAATAGTGTTCTTTTGTTAAGATGGAGAGGAATCAGTGAAATATAAATGTCTTTATTGTCTATACCCATGATCTTTCATTCAAATTATAGACTAAAATGTAACTTTTTAACCCAAGTGACATCATTTTAAAAAAAAATTGCATTTTTAATACAGAACAAAATAATGTATCCAAAATATGTTTACCGGAATTATTGGCACCCTGAATTTAATTTTAACCATAATGATCGACCTAAGCATCTCTCACTATTATAGTTCTTGACATAACAGATACTCAGTGAATACACTTGCTTCTAAAATAGGACAACATGCAACTTGACAGAATTGGACATATGAGGAGACATATTTGGCTTGTGCGTACCCAGTATTCCAGTTGGTTGCCAGCAGCTCCAACAAGGCCATTCTCTGGTTCAGAAGAATGGAACCATGCAGCTGGGCTGTAGCCAGGGCATGAAACTCTTCACAGGAGTAGTCATCAATCACACAGGCCTGACCTGGATTTAGGTACCACGTCACACTTTCTTTTGACCACGGACCAGTGGACTGGAGGAGGAAAATGTAGAAAAGAGAAATAAATTTAGCTACCTAACTGTTATGCTACTGGTAGGACATGAAATAAAACTATGGCTGATAAAAGCCATTAAGCTATAATCACTACTTAAGTATTATTATAAGAAGGCAAACACTATATTTTCTTTGTATTTTTACGGGGCACACAGAGTTCTGCAGGGATGGAACAGGATGGCAAACAGAAAACTCTCCTAAGCTGTCCTGCTAACTGTGGTCTCCGAAAGCAAAGGTATATCCCCGAATCACCCCCAAGTCTCTGCGTGGTACAAGCAATCCCCCCTGATGGAACTCCTCAAATTAAACATGAAGTTATGTCCGAAAAACTTAGGTTTTTTGTAATAAAAAATAAAGAAGCTCCCCCTAGTTAGTAGCACATAACAGTAGGAGTAAAATGCGATATATATTAGATAGATCTCCATGAGTCGATTCATAGGCACCAAATTTGAACTGTATCGGACAGGTTGAGAAATTATGACCAAAGAATATTTGAAGATAGAACTCCCCCCATTGTTCGTAAATATGTATCTGACCTTTCCTAAAATCAATCCTGGCACTAAGGTCTCCGGGGTAATAGAATTTGAAAATCATGAATGAAATAGTTTTCTCATTAACATGAAGGATCTGTGGCGGACGCAGAGATGATGCCGATTCTGAAATATATATAATAACAGTTAATACAGCTTGTCTGCCTCTGGAACTAGTGAACATTGAGTCCTTACACAAAACACCCAGAGCTCTTTGTCAAATGAGCTCACAGTTGGAGATGTCATGATCTTGGTCTACATTGTATTTTGTATGAACCCTTGATTATTGAAGTAACAGTTCAGGGATGTCCTCCTTACCAGCTCTTTGGAACTTAGTGTTTGTCTCTCTTTGCGGATGATGAGACCATCTCTGACTCCCAGGTTGTTGAACAGCTCCCTCCATCCTTCCACGTCGCCATCTGTCTGCACATAGCATGGACTCAGCAAGATCCAGTCACAGCCTAATGGAGAAAAACAAACAAAGATTAGTTTACATGTTAATATGAGGAAAAACTATAAAGAAATAAATACTGAGCTGTAAACATTCATCTGGTGAAAAGTTGGGGTGAGCATCAGATTGTACTGATGCGGATAATGATATTGCTTATCAATAATAGGAATTATTGACACTCTTAGCGATACTTCTCCCCAATATTTGATAAAGAACTAAAGACATCGGGACACATTTTAGGTATAAGACAAGATCATTCTCAATAGTTAGCCCAGTTGAAAATAACAACCATGTGTCTAATTGGGAGAAGCTGACTTTCGAATTTCTGGCCACGATGCGATGCTGCCATCGCATCCCAGCCCCGGATAATCCCAATAAAATTAATGAATGTTTGGACTGGTAAGGGTATATCTCTGGATAATTAATCTAAGTCCATGTAACTTTTAAAGCATAGACTTAATGTAGTGCGTGAGACAGTATCATAACTCCTGGATTCTCCATACCAGGCAGTTTGTTTGACAGGTTGATGTTGCCATACTCTTCAGAGAAGTGCACCCTTTCATTGGCAGGACTCAGCAGCCCCCTACAGGTGAGAACAGGTACGGCAGTTTCTGTGTACTCCCGAATGGAAGAGGAATGCCTCTTGATGAACACCAGGTAACTCACCACCACTGACTCGGGCTTTGACTGTAAGTGTGGAATAAGTGATGGAACGAAAAATATCTCAGTAGGAAGAAAGAAACCGAAAAAATATGAAAGAAAGCAACAAATATTTAAGATTTGTGCAATGGCCATTTTAAAGATTTTGAATTGTAATGTATGGCACCTTCCATTTGTTGCTTTTTATTGTCGGATAGATGTGCTGCTCCAGTAAGTTCCGAGGCTCCATTTCATGGACACCAATTCTTTTCAGCAGCTCCCGAACCTGCTGATTCTCCAGCGGCTCCATACAGCACAGCAGAGTCGGGTGAACTACTGTCACATCCTTGTACAATGCAGACAGAGGACCTGTGAAACAACAACAGATGAAAAATTAGTTTGGATTGGTTGGTTAGTTTGCTTGATTAGCAACACAAACTACAGCTCAAATATTCTCAAGGAAATCATTAAACATCTCCTGTCTGCATGGCAGAAGAAGAAACTTTTTCAGTTGAAAATTAGTTAAATGAGATGTCAGCAGCGGAAAAAAAATAAGCACTTAAATTATTTGAATTATTTGGAGAGGGCTTTTCTTTCTAAAGCAGTTACCATCACCGAAAATAAGCAAATAAAACATTTTCATACACTAATGCCCTGCAAATACGAAAAAAGCACGTCTGATGACAAAGTTTCAAATATACAGTTAAAGACTCAAATCAAAATTCTAACTATCATCAGTTTGACAAATCATCCATTCCATTTCTGAGCCTGGAGATATGTTCTTTATCGTTTATGCTACGTATGTACACTACTCAAAAAAATGATGACACCAAGCCAGTTAATCTTCAGGGATAATAATCTGTCCATTGATATATTTGATGGAAGATCAAGTGATTGGGAATCAGTTGCACCTGTTTTGGTGCAAATGAAAGTGACAACAGGTGAAATTGCTGTTGCAAGACGGTTTGCTGTGTCTCTCAGTACAGTCTGAAATACATGGATGAGATGCCATTAGACGGGCGGTTACACGAGGAGAGCTGGACAGGTCCGTAGTAGGACAACAACCCAGCAGCTAGACTGGTATTTGCTCCTCAGTGTGAGGAGGACCAGGAGTAGCACTTCCAGATTCCTACAAAATGACCTCCATTGGGCTACCGGTGTAATGTTTCTGGCAAATATGTAAGCAACAGACTGCATGAGGGAGGCATGAGGGCCTGATGTCCTCTACTGGTACCAGTGCTCACAGCCCAACATTTTGGAGTTCAATTGCTGTTAACCAGAGAACAGCAAAATTGGCATTGGTGCCCCGTTCTCTTCACAGATGAGAGCAGGTTCAAACTGAGGTCAGGTGGCAGGCGTGGCAGAGTCTGGAGATACTGTGGAGAACGGAATGCTACTGCATCACCATCAAGCAGGACTGGTTTGATGGTGGGTCAGTGATGGTCTGGGGGAGACAGATCCTTGGATGGTCTCACAGACCTCCACGGGCTAGCCAATGGTACCCTGACTGTTAGTACCAGGATGAAACTCAGAACTACTATCAGACCTTACACTGGTCCAGTGGACCCTGGGTAACTCCTTGTCCAGGACAATGCCCGGTCTCATGTGGTCAGAGTGTGTAGCTAGTTCCTGGAAGATTAAGGTATTAATGCCATTGAGTGGTCCTCATGTTCCCCGATCCTGAATCCTGAGAACCTCTGAGACGTTATCCACCACCACTGACCACAGACTGCCCAGGAGCCCTAATCCATGTCCCGGAGAATATCTACCAGGACACAATCCTCCATCTCATCAGGAGTAGCCCAGACGTTTTCAGGAAGTCCCTTTGGCATGTGGGGCTCAAACACACTCCTGGGTCAAATTATGAGTTGTTTTGATGAAATTCCCTCGAGTTGGATCAGTCTGTGATTTCACAGACCCGCCCATAGGAGTGAGGGTGAGCATGCTTGGTTGTCTGTCTCTATGTGTCAGCCCTGCGATGAACTAGCGACTCGTCCTGGGTGTACCCCGCCTCTCGCCCGATGTCAGCTGGTATATGCTCCAGCCCCCCGCAACCCTGATAAGCGGTTGATAATGAATGAATTAATGTTTCTTTCAACAAGTTATTTGATTTAAGTGTTCCCTTAATGTTTTTGAGCAGTGCATAAGGTGACAAACTTTTGGAATCCCTTTAAATAAAAAATTCAATAATAGAAGTTAGAGATGCTGTGCGTATTGTGGCAAATTTACGTTTAAAAGCTGGTGAAGCAAACATGTTTCGATTGCAAGATGTGCTTCAGAGACAATCCCTAAGAATCAACTAAAGCAAAACTTTTCCACAGAAAATTAAAATGATTTATAAAATAGAAAATACCAAAAAGCACAACCAGCTGTAACACGTGGTCATTGTGTGTAAAAGCTAGAAAGTAAGTTTGTGAGATTAGCTCTGGAGAAGACCAACATAAACGGAGCGGCTTTTGCTCAGTTCTGAGGTAGAGCAGTCGTCCCTCAACTGGGAGACCAGGATTCAAGCTCAGACCCTGACACAACATGCCATGGGTCCTTGAGCAAGACCCTGAAACCTCAGCTCCCCGAACGTGTCACAGGGGCCACCCACTATTCCCACAGGGATGGGTCAAAAATTCCACAATGTTGTACTGTATATATGCGCTGTGTAACATGTAATGAATAAAGGAAAGATTATTATTATTAAATAGAAGCTAATGAAATCTGAAGTTCTGAATGTCAAAAAACACCACTATGTCTTAAGGTTAACTTAACCCTTGAATTTACATGCCTATGTTTGCAACGACATCTTTCATTTAACAAGTGTTAGATGTGATCTTAAGGCCAGCTGTAGCTCAGTGGGTAGAGTGGCCGTCTCCCAGTCGGAAGATAGGATGGCACCAAGTGTCGATGCATATGCATACCCTTTTTCTTATGATTATTATTATATCCCCTATCCAACCAGGTAAAATTCACATTGAGATTAAAATCTTTCTTCCAGAAGTGACCGTACCAAGGGAGCAGCATAGAAATTGTTAAAAACAACAATAAATAGATATAGTACTAACAAACAACTTTCATACACTACAACTGAATGAATACAAAAACTCAAGGGCTAATTTCCATTACACTTAGAAGTGACAAAAACCCAGCAATTCAAACAATAACACCGTATTAAATAGTTGAATTAACCCTCTAATGTCCTACTCTCCTTTTTGGTTGAGTAAATTTTGAGTCTCTATTTCTTATTGAACAATGTGACTGATCCTATTCATGATATGACCAATGGCAGCTTGTATATGCCAAAGTGTAACGGTACAAGGATTGAGCCCTGGGAGACACAGAAGGCATTAACAATGACTATTGAGAAAGTCCTATTCAAAAGGTAGGTTAATTTGGGGCACATAATAGCATGTGGGGACATACTAAACAGTATTATATAACTTGATACAACAGGGGAAAAAAAGTCTATTAGGGGTCATTTTTCAGAAAATATGCTTAACCAAAAGACTTCGCATTAAAATGAAGATAGTAGTGGTGAAATAATTCAATTAAAATTTGATTTCGATGAAATACAAAATGTATTTTTTTTCACCATTGAAAATAATTCTTGACTTAAAAATATACCCTAAAGAAATTAAATGCTAAGAAATATTTTTTTTTCCATAGATTTCTTTTCTTGGTGAGGATATTAAAGGGTTTACAAAGATTTGGTAGGGTGTTTGTCACCATGAAATTACCTGTCTGAGGTTGATCTTTCTTTTTCTGACTAGTTTTGGTTTCTTCGATTTCCTCCATTGGAAAGAACACTTCCTCCTCGCTTAGCACCACCACACGTCCGTCAGCCAGGGGAATTATGGGTAGATCCCTAAGAGTTTTCCTGATGGAGTCGGGTTCTCCGTAGCCATGTTCCAGAGCTCGGAAGTTGCAGACCAGCAGTCTGGCCAGCTGTCGCAGTGATGCATCTAAATGACAACATCAAAAATGTGATTTTGACAAAATCAAAAATGATTAAGATCCGTATTACTTGAATTCGCCTTTCATCACAGCAAAAAAGATGGAGGTGTGAACATTCATGCAAACCATGACAAACTCGTGCGAGTTACAGCCGTGCATTCATTTGCCAATATTACTTTAATATATATATCATTATTACTGCCATGTTTATGTTAATATTCAAGAGAGTAATAAGTGACACAGCCCCATAATCTCAAAACATATTGAGACATTTGATTTCAAAGTTTTTATCATTCATTATTTCAGAGTTTTTAAGGTCATGGATAGTATCAACATCATTATAAATGAAATGGTTGACCATTTTTAATAAAATCGCATGGATTTCACTAAATACAATCTATGCTGTGTTTGGAGCAAACACTGTGGATATGCCTTCAAACATATGTGTGAGCTGTTGGATCAAAGCTCTTCTGGTATCAGTGTCATGAAGCGAAGGTGCATTGTGTTTTGTCAGCTTTTATTATCCATTGTCTTCTGCTGTAATTTAATGTGATGCCGATTCTGGATCAGATTTTTGCCTCTGGCTCCGTTCCACAATGTCATTCTCTGCTCACCTGACTGCAGGCCATCCACTCTCATCAGTTCCTTAGTCATGGCTGTAGTTACAGTGGAAACATCAGATCCCTGCAAGTATTTCACTCCTAGATGAGTGAGCAGGGTGTTGGGTGGGGCCTTGCTCAAAGTCGGATGGAGATAAGACAGAGATAGATGTCTTTGAAGTTCGTCTTCACCGATGACATTGCGGATCACAGCATCTTGACAGATGGCCACTTGGGATGGCTGCTTGTACACAACCCTACCATCTGGGAGAGAGCACATTGAGAGAATTGTTTTCAGGGTTTCAGGTCTGCATTCAAATCAAACACAGAGCAATGTTTTTGTGATTACATACAAAGTCAAAACAAAGCCTCAAGTAGATGTGAAGTATGTCTTTGAAACTGTTCAACTTTGTCAAGAAATTTGCATAATGTGACTTGAATGTATATCATCAAAGACATTATTCAAATGACACATGTCATTGATGTTGTAAGATGTTTATGTATGCCATGATAAATCTCAATTAGCGCTGTAAGCACCAAGAGGCAGCCCCTCCCACCATGTCCTTCCTGGAGGAGGCTCTAATATTCAATGAGCTGTTTGTGCCTCTGTGAACCGTGTCGGATTTCTCAAGGAATTGGTGTCTTTGATAACAAAAGCAGCACTGGTTCGAATTACATTTCAAAATGTCTCGGACTCTGTGGAATAGTCATTTCTGCCACCGCAGATTCTTCATGTTAACTCGATAACTAAAAAACTATTTCATGGATACATTTAAATTTTTCAAGGAAGAACTGAATTTATTTTGGTAAAGGCCAGTTACATATTTCTACCACTAGAGGGAGTTTTAACTCTCTGGAAAACAGCAAGCATGAATTGACACAAGGAAATCTGTCTTGTTTTATAGTGAGCTCAGAAAATATAGTTGACTGCATTTATCTTCATTATGGGGTCATTATGGGATCTCATCTTAGAGCATACTGCTGACTTCATAGGAATAGTTAAGTTGAGTAAATATGGTTTCTTGTAGACTATTGAGTCACATTTAGCTTGAGTTCAGTCAGGGGGATTGCTTGTACACCGCAGTGGATTGGTTTTTTTTCCGGGGATAAACCCTTGGTGTCGGGGATGATAGCAAAGGCATATTTGTTTTTTGGTGACATCTGTGTGAATAGAGCGACTTGAAGAGAATAACTATTTGTGTGGCATTCAGAGTGATCGCAGCATCAAAACAAATGATTTTAATATCTAGTGTAAGCTCAAAGTATTGTTAAGAAACTTTTTTTAGGTTACAGGCAGTGTGAGTAACACCTGAGCTGAGGGTAGGCAGGAAGGCTTTGCCCCTGAGGAGCTGAATAATCTGGCTGGCAACTGGCTTGAAGAAGTCCAAGACCTCATCAGGCAAGGGAATGAAGAGCAGGAACTGGCGGAGTGCATTCAGTCTATTGAATTTTGGGTGATCCTAGAACAGAGCGATGAAAGGACAGCGGGTTAAAAAAGGACAACGGTCAAACTAATTAGTTTGACTAAAATTGTTTTTATTACTTTATAAGGGTTTGAGTGTTCTACTGCAGTAATCTACTGATTGTCGTTTAAATAACCAAAAACTTTCAAATAGTGGTCAAAGTTTTGATTTGCCTTAACTGTAAAGAGAATCCGAACTGAAAAAATGCAAGTCTCTTAATTGTTTAATAATCATTTGAGTCATTTTTCAAAAAATCATGTTTCGAGGGCATAGTAGTGTTTGCAAGTTCTTGGAGAGGTTTAATTTTGAAACATCTGCAAAAATTGATGGATAACATTCTTAGCAAATTTAAAATGATCCTGCAAAAAACAGAAGAGTGGAAGCCAAGTTAATTGAACCAATCAAAATTCATTGTATATAATTTAAGTCTATTACAGTAAGTAAGTCGTAAGAGTCTATTACAGCACAGGCATTCTTATACTTCTGCATTGTTTTTAACTTAATTTATTTCAATCTCTTCTAGCCAAGTAATTTGCATATTTTATAGCACATCTCCAGTTTGCTGTGAGCTACTTTTAAACGTAAAGGATGCAGAGACCATCAAGTAACACATCAACTTATTTGTTCTGATGATTTTATCACAACTGTAGCAAAATGCAGTTTGTCCTTACAGAGAATTCATCCATGGCCTGGAGAAAGAGGTGAGGTATCTCAGATCGAAGCCATTGGTTCCATGAGCTGTCTCTGTCAACGTCTTCCCGGGAGGAAGGGATGTCGAAGTCGCCTGGAGTGAGCATTGAGTGAGAGGAAGCAAAACTGTGTACTCATGAATTGCTGTATGATTCCAAACTAATATCTCACCTTGGACAATGAAACGGAAACCAAAACTGCGAAGGGGAAGGTAAGCAAACAAAGGCTGTTTCTGTGGCTGGCATACGATGTCACTTCCTGTGCTGCTGGATTCAAGTTGGAATGCCAGGGCAAGTTCTGTGGACTCAACATCGTCTTTGATCTACAGGAAAGACAGTTGAAGACAACATTGATGTTCATCAACAACAGACTGGACCAAATCTGGACCAAATTGGACCAACAGTTGAGAAATAACTGCCCAAAAACTTATTTTGAGATAAAGCTCCCCTTAGTGGCATAATTATGTGTATAACCTGTCCCAAAATCAATCAAATTCTTCCTTGCACGAGGTCAATGGAGGTATAACATTTGGAATAATTTTTGAGTTATCGCGTTAACACAAAGGATCTGCACTGCCTTGATTATTTTTCTTCAAGCTGTCAATGATCTCAAGGACCCATAGGAACCTTTCTGAAACTGATGCATGAAGTCACAGAGTGAGAATTGAATGTTGGTGTTAGCTACCTTCTTGGGCTGTAATGTGGTTTTGACGACTAGCCAGCGCACAGTGCCATCAGTGTGCTCCACCTCCAATATATTGTGACTCAGGTTGTTACGAGTCATTGTCACGAGACGCTTCTCATTCTGCAGAAGTAAACAAGTGGAATAATAGGAAAGAGAGGGTACCTCATGACCTTTTTCTTATAACTACTGTTCTTGCAAGTATGCATGTGTGACCATTTATTAGGTCCAAATTAACCTGATTGTAGATGGCGAGGAAGCGCAGGCGATGTAGAAAGAGCAGGAGGGAGGGATGAATGTCATGGAACAAGTTTCTGGTCTGAATGCTCTCAGGGCGCAGAGGAAGGCAAACCTTAGTGGTCCAGCTGGTAACAGAACAAATAAAGTCAGTTTTAAAAAGTTCAGCTTTAAAAACTAAATTGACCAATGTATCAACATAACTTCTAGGTATGGATCCCTTTACCATCTTAGTTTTGATGGAAGAGAGAAGCTGCTACATGGTGACAAGACTCAGTTAGTTAAAATTGAAAGTGTCTGCTGGGAAAAAGGTTTTCTGTTTTCTAATCATCAAACCTGTGTTGATTTATGTCCTCCAGCTCTGTGTCCAGAGGCCTCTCATCTTCAGCCCAGTGGGGGAGGATGTATCCCATAGGGCCGCAGGTCTTGTCAAAGCGTAAGTGGAAGCCATTGGAGTGAATCTCTGGGCAGTTTGTGACTTTGAACACTGACTTAAAGCCGATGCCTTTTTGTCCTACGAAGATTGGATCAATCAGGGTCATGAACCCACAACTTTAAGACAAGCTAACATCACATATTCCCTATATCCTGATGAGTTCCTCGTGAGCCTTGACTTAAAATTTCTGATTTCCTTCCAGACAACTTACCTATGTATCCACATTTGTGTTTACCCTTGGTGCTTCGACCAACATCACAGATGGCCCTGATGTTCCTCTCCTGGAAGCCAGTCTCGTTGTTGAGAACAGTGATGCAGTCTCTCGTCACAACAAAAGCCAGCGCTGGAACAACACGAGGGTCTGATGGGTAACTGTTGTCATCAGCATTCTATAAAATGGACACAAACAGATAAGAATAAGTCATAGTTTAATATCGAACAAATTTCAACTCTAACTTTGAGGAGACATCTTCGCAGTGAATCAAAATATCAAGTGGAATTTTACATTTACAGAAGATAAAGCTAGATACAGTGTATATCTAGATCAGTCCCTTTTAGCTCAGTGCTTGCTAGGCAATTTTTTCTGTACAATGGTGTTTTGAACTATGTGCTTATATTAAATACTGAAGTAGTCAATTGAATGAGTTCCAAGACAAAGTAAGTAATTTTTTCTGTAAAGTTCGGCCACCCGAATGAATTCTAGGACAATGTGTTTGTTTCTATGAGTTCTAGGGCAAAGTGGATGTCTCTGCTGTAAAGTCCTGCCACCCAAATGAGTTTGAGGACAAAGTGTGTGTCTTTGATGTAATGTTCGCCACCTGAATGAGTTCTAGGACGAAGTGTGTGTCTTTGCTGTAAAGTTCGGTAGAGAGGCGGTCCAAGCTACGACCCAGTCTGTCTTGGTGAACCTGCATCAACTTCTGGCCTTCTGCATTCAACTCCACTCCAATACCAAACTCAGTCTTCCTAACATATAAAAGACAAAATGGAGAAAGAAATTACAGATACATTACGGTAGTAGCACTGATGGATGACATAGAGACGGGTGATCATCACTTAAATCGTAATATTAATAATTTCAAACTACTCAAATAATATATATTATTATTATATACCTAATTATTGCTTTACTACACAACCTCCAAAGTTCTCTGACAAAGTCTTTACTGTAAATTTGCTGAACTAATAAAAGTGGAATCTTTGCTGGTGAAAGAGTTCCTGCGTTTTTCTCTTATGGAAGGTTCCTTAACAGAGACGATGTTTCTCAGGGTCTGTGCAAGCACATCTGACAAGTAATCATATGGAAAATATATTTTATCATATAATATTTTAAAACAGACAGAGTTATTCTTAGAGACAAGCTCCTCTGAGACCTCTTTGTCGGCTCAGAGTTTAAACTTATGTCATCCTTGCCATTCTGCATTCACCGAGAATTAACCAACATGAGTAAGCTTAATTCCTTTAGAGGTTCAAAATGTCACATTTCTATTATTTTTGATGAACTTCCAAGCTCTAGATTACATGAAGCGAACCAACCTGATGTCTTCGATGATAGCTCTTTTGGGATCTACTTTGATCTCTGATCGACAGCTGGCGGCATCCTTTTCATAAACAGACAATTCCAGCTGCTCCTCGCCATGACCTCCTTCAGCTTCAATGCTGCTGTCAGATGTCTCTCCGTTAGCGAGTGACTCCACTCTCAGCTCATAGAGTGCCTCCTCATCGTCGTCCTCTTCAACCTCTAATTCATCGTAGTCTAGAAGAAAACATTTACCAATTATGAAATAGGAAAGATAGATTAGTGCAGTTGGGTAAAGTGAATATAGTGGTAATAGATATATTTTCATCACCTTGTTGTAGGCTCTGGTTGAGATGGGAGGAGATAAAGCCGCTTTCGATAAAGCTATCTCCAAGAATCTCAAATTCAATCGTATTTAGGGCCGCCATACTGTTGCTCTCAGAATCTCTCAGATTGGACTGAAAGAGGAAAATAAAAATAGAGCTAATGAATTACCTAGATTAGTATAGAGAGGAACATGATAATTAATACATGAAACAATATCATACTAGTACAGTGTGTACAAGATGCAGGGACAAGCTGATTTATCTACTAAATCATTAGGTTAAGAATTAAGAATTTTGAAATGTAAGTTTTTCTTGGTACTTAACAGAGTAAACATGGATGAGTCACAGTAGCCTACTGGCTTTAGCTCAAGTTATTTTTACAAGAAACTCTCATGTATTAGGAGAGGTCCCGAATCAATACCATTAGGTTGATGAACTTAAATTATTAGAGCTTGGTATCATTTGATAAATTAAATATTAAAAAGATGTATCTATCATTTGTATAGCTAATTGGCTGTTACCCCATGCTTTCTACTCTGACATCTGCTCGTCGACCCCTAACTCAAAGTTTAAACCAAAATTTTAACAATTTTTATATTTATTCTTTTAAGATATGTGATCAGATTTGGGTATTGGTTTTACATATTTTGTATTATTTTTCTCCTGACCTTGGACTGTTCTTCAGGAGGTGTATGGGTGTTGCCGTTTTGGCTCTGTGGTGGTTTCAACTTTTGCTGATAGTCTTTGACCCAGTCTGTGATTCCCAGGACGATGCCCAGGCGATGCAGACAGTTCATATTCTTCGGGTCAGACTGGGCCACGGTAATCAGGACCTGTTTAGACTTCGTCTGGCCCATCACAGCAGAGAAAGGCTCCAAAAACACCTAAGTTTCACATTCCAAAAAGTACATACACTCAGATGTTTGATCAGTTGCAACAGACCTGCAAATATAACAGAAATATTGGACTAAACAAATTAAATAGGAATGATAAAGTAAACCACAGAAGGACAGGAGGCGGCTGTGTCAATCTAATCAGACCGGTTTGCTGGAAAACTGACTGGTCTGACAACTGTAAGACTAAAACGATTAATGGAAACCAAAATCATTTACACATTGAGGACTGGATTAAGAATCACACTCAAGATCAAAGTGGAAAAATTAGATCTCAGGCTGAACCAACTTTTGTGAATTTCCTCAAAACAACTCATAATGTGGCTCAGTATATGTGTATATGTCAGCATATGGCCTTCATGTGCTTGTATGCACTCCCTCCGACGTCTGGGCATGCTCCTGATGAGACGACGGATGGTCTCCTCTGGGATCTCCGCCCAGACCTGGATCAGGGCATCAGTCAGCTCCTGGTCTGAGGTGCGACGTGCCGGCTGTGGTGGCAACGATACATGATTTCCCGGAGGTGCTCAATCGGATTAAGGCTTGGGAAACGGGCGGGCCGGTCAATAGCACCAATGCCATTGTCATACAGGAACCGCTGACACACTCCAGCCATGGAGGCGGCTGTGTCAATCTAATCAGACCGGTTTGCTGGAAAACTGACTGGTCTGACAACTGTAAGACTGATAACAGCCACATCCTTCATTTTAGTTGAGCAGATTAAATTCACAGGGTAAAGCTACAAACTCTTCTGCTCAATATCAAGAAAAAACCCCCCCTCTACTGGTGTACTGGTCTGTCTCCCGGTACTCCTCCACTCTCTTTACTCTGTGCTGGGAGACAAAGTAAACCCTCTGGCCACGGCGCGTATGCATGAGCTAAATGGGGTTCAGGATCTAGTTTAAGTGCCCTTCCAAATGGGGGATTACCACTCTGCCTCCTGAGCTGCATCCAACCCATTAAAACATTGTTTCAGAAATGCCCAGCTTCATTTTCAGTACTCTTCACATATTTAAGGTTGGGTTTTTTTGCCCAAGATGGCAGTTAATGGTTTTATATTAAGCATTAATGTACAGACGCTGAAAAGCTCTGATAGGACTCTAAGCAGCAGAGGTTAGTTCTTGAATACCAGAGCTTGAACTTCCTGTTGAGCCTCATTATGAAACTAATGGGATGACTAAAAACATTTGCTCGGCCTGTTTGCTCTCTCCATCCAAAATCCACCCAGAAAAAGCAGGTGCCTGATCCAAAAACCATATTGGAGCATCACAGGAGCTGATTTAAGATCTTATAATTTACCATGGGCGATACAGTCCAATCATGTTATGTTCATTAAAATCCATGACATGTAATGTTCGTCAATGATGAGATGATACCGCTGTCATCAAGCAGTAACAGACTAATAAAATCAAGACGTAAAGCCATTTACAAAATCAAGAAATTTGAATAGAAAATTTGTCTCAAAGGATACAAAGACTTTTTCTCTGAGGCTACACAAAAAACCTCCTTAAAAAAGATGAACGTGAGCAACCTAACATGAGAATCACCTACGTTTAAATATGCTAAAAAAAAAAAAGGAAATGTTACCAGTTATACCAGTTATAGTAGAGACACCTTTAGTTTCTCTACAAATAACTGGTGTAATTTCAGACATTTCAGACAAAATGAAGACGACTGACCTTCTGCAAAAGAGCCTGGCATGTTCTGATGGGGATTCGTGTCAAACAAGCCAAGAGGAATTTGGTCACTCTGCCGTAGGAGGACACATCCTCGTCAGTCTCGGATAAATCTAAGGACAGCAAACCTGATTTTAGTTATGATGAAACAATCATACGACTTATCAAATATAACACATTATTCAAGTCACGGTTTCCTTGAAATTAAATTTAAATGCATCTCTGGACGGAAATTTAATTTTAATTTTCCAACACTGATGCATCCTTACCTTCAGCAACAGCTGATGCCAGATATCTCTGCATGTGATTAGCCAGGAGGGCTGTAGGAGTGTTGGCAATCCCATCAGCCACCACCATGGACACGAGGTGACCGGCTGTGCCAACATGGTCAAGAGTCATTGCAGCATTAGAGAAATGCTTGTCCCCTGTGTGTGTGGTGATCCTGAGCAGCAAGCCAGGCCTCACCTCCAAAGCAGCCAGGCCTGTCTGAGCTGCGTAATATATCATTACATATTACGCATCATTATTTGGTCATAGTGAAAGCTCTACCCGGCCATTTGTTGCTGAAACTCATGAAATAGGCATGTTTCAGAGCATAATTCAAATTTTCCATTACAGGAAGAGGAACAACACCTGTATGTTTAAATGAATTAACTACACAAAAACTGACTGTGGCTTATTCCTACCTGCATTTCTTTCAATGAACTCTTTGAGGGGTCCGTGAAGAGGCTTAAAGACCAACTCCCATTGGCTCCACTCATTCAAATCCTCTAGCAGAGGGCAGGAGAGCAAACTGGCCATGGCCTGGGCCTTAGAGATCTCACCTAGACATCCCACGGTCTCAGAACCACCTTCAGGACTGTTGAGGAGATGAATATGGGTGACAAAAGGACAAGAGATGAGGAGTAAAACGGTTTTCAGTTGCAATAAAATGTTTCACATCTATTAAAAAATTGATGACACGTGATGCCCAAAATTATATTTCTTGCAGAGGAATTATTTTGAACAGGCGGTCGGGTAAAACACCAATTTCACAAATTATACGAAGATGATTTAGGTACTTTGCAGCATGACAAACTTATATACAGTATAATGTCTTCTGGGGGGAGTTTCTAAATGAAAAAAAAGAGGACACAAAAGTGTTTTAAAAATAAAAAACAAAACATAAGCAAATTGAAGAATTGAAGAAGACTCCTCCACTCTCTTTACTCTGTGCTGGGAGACAAAGTAAACCCTCTGGCCACGGCGCGTATGCATGTGCCATCCTGAAGGAGCTGCACTACTTGAGCAAATTCTGTGGGCTTCAGATACCGCCTCATGCTACCACTTGTGGCGAAACTACTGGAAAATTCAAAACTAGCCAAGAATCAGCCAGAAAGGATGAGGAGAGGGAAACGGTCTGTGGCAACCAACTGCAAAACCACCTCAATAGGGGTTGTCTCGCTTGAATGGAATCACAATCAGTATTGATTCCTGACTGAACAGGTTGATATCCCGGAGGTGTGATTGACTTGGAGTTACACTGTGATGATTGTGTGTATAAGACGAAAAACCTTTAGGGCTCCCACAGAGGATGTTTAAATATTAATTGAATTCTGGAATTCTGTCCAGCACTTTTTGAAGTTGCAACCAACCTTGAGTTGCAGTGTTTGGCAAACAAGGCTGACTCATAGTGGACCGTGTTTAGTCCTCCTCCATCCAGCTGTCTCTGGCGCTGGACCAGTTCGACCAGCCTGTGCAGAGGGCCATAACCCAGTTCGCGAATATCCCGAATCCTATAGTGGGACCTCAGCACTGACTCAATTGCGGAGAGCTGGGAAAAGGAAAACGAAAAGAGGAAGGCTTCAATTATTTAGTTACCTTATTATATCCCTGAAAAGTTAAGGATATTATGGGATCGTAATCACTATGTCCGCCACCACAGACTGTGTTAACGTGATTACTTAATAACTATCTCATGGATATTTTTCAAATTTTATACCCTTATACACTTTTGTGCGTGGAAGTATTGGATTGATTTTGGGAAAAGCCAACGACATATTTACGTCACTAGAGGAGGCATTATCTTCAAAAATGTTTGGACATAATTTCTCAACTTTTGGTCAGATGTCTTATTTTACCTTGATAGTTAATATTTAACTTACTTTGGGAGACTCTTCAAGCAACGCTGTTTTTCAGACACACCTTTCTAACCGTTAGTCCAATTAAGTTCAAATGCATCTCATGAACCAACTCAAGGATAACTTATATTTGTCATGTTTTACATTGATTGTTTAGACTGTTGCCTCCCAACCCTAAGTCAAATTATGTCTAAAATGTAGCTCATATCAATTGACAGCAGTTGTTTTAATAACAGAGCTCAGAAAAACTAGTTAACTGTATTTATCTTCATTATTGAGTCACAATCTTATCATAGGCTTAGTTTAGGTTCTGAAAACTTGTGTCATAATGTTAATGTTCCCTGAAATTACTCACTTCAGTTGGAGCAGTAGAAGTTATGTCTCCACACTGGTTGATGACATCAAACACATCTTGTCTGGTTGGTCTGAAACCACTTCCTGAAAATCCCATGATGTCACTGCCCACAAAAACAATAGAGCCCAGTGCGTCCTGGAGTATCTGTACATAACCCAGAGACAAAGAGGCTGAAATCTAAATTCTGTATGATTAGGAGATTCTTACAGTGGCAGAAAAATGCATTTGATCTATAAAACCCAGACAATCACATCTATTTCTTTTGCCATGTGTGTAGTACAGGAATATGTATAAAAACTTCCAAAAAGTAATTCTAGCACACTTGCAACATTTCAGTGTTATACTTTGGACCAACAAAAAACTGCAAGTTAGTCATTGTGTGGGGAATTCCTTTTTGCAAGTTTTGATCTATGAAACAAACTCATATACTTAAAATATAGGAATATAAAAGAAAAAACCATGTACCTGATTGTGTTTAACCAGGAACTCCAGAAAGTTTCCTTGTTCTAAAGAGAGGAAATCTTTTGCTTGGAAATGTTTGGTCAACTTCCTCTCTAAAGCAGCCATGTTGGCCAGAGAGAACGCTGAGTTCTGAGAGGACAGGCTGTCTTTAAGGTACTGCTTCACTTGTGCTGAGAGACACAAAGCAGAAATCTCAATCATACCCGCTGATGTTGATCAATTATATTGTTAAAAGACTTTCTAAGAATGTGAATAAGAAACAAAGAACCCATGAGTACCTTCACTGGGGAGGGGTGTGAGTGGTTTGTCCTCTGTTTTTGTTGGTCCTTTAGCTTTAGATGGCTTGCCTTTGGGCACCAGGTCCTGAGGGGCAGACAGGGAACCCCCACAGACGGCCAGCTGAAACAGAGACTTTGCCAGCCTGTTGTTTGACATTAGCCACAGGAAGTCCTTGACATACTGGATTGGGATTTAATCAGAGACATGACATCATAAATTACTATTGGATTGTGTTTCTCTGGTTTACCACCTCAAGCTTTCTTGAACTGTAACTGGTGTTAATGTGTAAACATATAAAAAGCATTTCGATCGTTTTTGTTTGCATCACCTCCATCCAAAGCAAACAGGTATTGTTTGTGATCACTGTTGCTCAAATGAAAAATGCACCACTGTGCCTCATATCTCTTTAATTTAACATTTGAGGATGTATTGGAGTTGCTGCTTCTTTATATCAAAAGGCACCACTTGAGGTGGTTCTGACACATTTACACTGGCATACCCTGCTTAGTCTGCTGCCACTGTGACCAAACTACAGATAAGTGCGAGAAAACATGATGGATGGAAGTATTTAATATCTCTTCAGAACATTTTTTAAATGTTTGACATTTTGTTTTCATTTAAGATAAGGAGCAATAGCTCCTTGTTTGTTTTTTGTTGTTTTTTCTGGTCAGAATTAATCTGCTCCTTGACTCAAAACCTGATCTGGTCTGAACTGTGAGTTTTGTGATCCACTGCATCTGTCTAGGACTACATGGAACCATCACCCAACGCAAGACCACCCTCCCAAACAGGTGGGCACAGATCTCCTTTGATGCACCTAAAGAAGAATATGGTTCATAGATGAAAAACTACTGTTTGTGTCTTAAACCCACCAGTGCCATACTGTGAGTGAAAAGCTCCTCTGCATTTGAGAGGACCTCCAGCACAACCTCGGTTGCTGACATGGTCGCATACTTTCTTCTGAGGTCAAAACTCCCAGTAGAGGAGAAGTTTCCTGCCCCTCGCAGTGGCTCCAGCACTTTTTTCTTTAACTTCCTCAACTGTTCATGGATCTCCTCCTCGAGCTCTTTCACAATCACCTCCCTGGCTTGGTCCATGATATTGTACTCACAACGACTCACTTTGTTTAAGGTCTGCGAGGGCGAGTCACACAAGTGGAAAATTATACACAAGTTAACGTTCTTTATTTGAAAATTCATTCATTCAGAAAGTCTACCAGTTCGTCCACAACTCTAAAATAAGCCCACTAAAATGAATAATCACTTTCACAATGGGGTTGATAGTGACTATTACATTCAACGTTATTTTCTACTGAATACATCAATAATAATAATAATCAGAGCTAAGCCTATGCTGTTTTACCGTACAGCAAGGGCATATCCATGATACGTCCCCAATCCACTGAGTTTTACAGGTTGGATGGATTAAAGTTCAATATGATATATGCCAGATAGATTTCTTTGAGTTGATTCATAAGCACCAAATGTTTTACTAAATAGGTTCAAAAGTTAAGAAATTTAGGCTTAAACTTTTTATAGATTATACTCCTGGTGGCCTAAATAGACCTTTACCAAGAACAATCTAGCTCTTACTCGAACGGTCTGGGTGGGTATAAGATCTGAAATGATCCATAAAACAGATTGAGTTATGGGATTAACATGAAAGATCTGTGGCGGCGGTGATGACAATTCCATTAAAACCCAGGCTTTTCGGGGATATAAATACAGAATTATTGATGAATAAACACATGAATTACTCATTTTTGATATTGTAACAGATCATGTCTCTTACTGCTATGGGCAGCCCGACGCTGTGTATCCTGATACCAAGCTCGTAGGGAGAATCACAGTTATAGTTGTCAGCAAGATGCTTCATGAACTCAGCCAGGTCTACTCTCACCATGTTCTGTTGCTTCTTGAAAGCACGAAGTTGCTAAAAAATTGAAAAAGAGTAAAACATATTACGCTTTTAAATATCATGGCACAGAACCCATGAACATAATAAGCGAAATCATGCCTTTGATAGGTAAACAGGTAAAAAACTTAGAACTTAGATATATCAGGCAATAAAATATAATCAAGCTGCTGAATTCTTCCTTTTTCTGGGCTTAAATGTGATTTGTGTTTTGAAAAGTTGGCATCTGTCTCATGGTGAAAGTGGAAAAATACAACTATGCGTGCATGAACCTGTTACGACCTCAAGTGCCTGGATTTATTAGATTGTGGCACATTGAGGTGATTTGTAATATTTTACTTGTTTTTCCTGATTAATTTGCATCTTGTTCAGGTGCCTTTGCTGGATGGATGGATAAATATGTGATCAATAAATAAATAAAACAGAGAGTTTACAATAAACCAACATCTCAGTTACAACAGTTGATTGTCAAAGAAAAAAAAGTGACTCCAATTATGTTCTTTATGACTGAACTATAATTGCAAAGTTCTTTCTCTTTAGTTTCATTAACTACATCTCCCCGGAATCGTACTTTTAAGATGTCTATTGTTCCGATCTGGAAGATGTCATCATCCTTTGTATTACTGTCAATCTTGAACATGCGATGGACAAGAGGGAGTTTGCAGAGGGGCCCGAGGTTCAGTTCCTCATACTGCTTCTTGTCCTTCAAGCCAGCCAGGGATTGGCCCAACTCGTACAGGGTACAGATGGATGTCACTGCTTCAGCACCCTGACAGAAAGACATGACTTCAATAGCAACTAAACATTCATATTAATACAAGATTTGCCAAATGCATGTTCACCGACCTCTATGAACATGTTGATCTCTCTCATGGTGTACTGAAGGTTTTTGAGAGCCGGAGTCACATGGGACTTTATTCCAACTGCTTCCAAAGAGTGAATCTGCAATTGCTTGCAAATCCTGGATGTCACCTGTAAAAGTAATTAAAGGGATGAAGAGGATATGAAATATAGAACATTAGTCGGTTGTACAGATATGTTAATGTAAGGCTGTGGCATTCAATGCAGCTACCAGTGTTGTTAGTGTTTCAAAAACAACTGAGTGAATAATAGAGCCTTTCTAGAAAAAACCCAAGATTCACACAATCGTAATAGATAGCGATATTTAGAAAAGATACAGCATGTTTATAAAAAACAATAAAAATGATGATGCACAACTTAACTATTTTGTCTTTGTACTGTTTTCAATTTAATGTAATGTCAAAAAGGAATGAAAAACGTTTCCATCAACAACAACATCTCAGTTTTGACAGCATATATAATCGTTTAGTTGAGGCTAAAGGGTATCAAGTGGAGTTACAACAATGTGTATTTTTAATGTTTCATGCTCTTCCCAATTATCAGTTGATGGCAGAAATACAAGAAGACGCTTGGCAATGCAACACAAAAAGCACGACAGAAGACAACTGTCAGTGAACAAACATTGATACAAATAAAACAGTAAAGAACATCTTTGAAAATGCAATAAGGGGAATTCCCCTTACTAATGTAGACCGTATATGTAACTGTGGCTCGACACTCAATAAAGCACCTTTAATTTCTTTTCAGTCTCAGGAAAATTCTACCTGTTACTTTGTGTGTGTAATGTGAATAAACACAAAAATACCTATATTTCTATCCTTGCCTGATGTTACAACATTATTATATTACATTAACGTAACGAAACAAAACACCAATGAATTTCGCTCAAAAAGTCTTAAAAACTACAGCATCAAATTTGATAGAAATACCACAAAGTTCATGTTATTCTACACAGGTTTTGTGGGATAGGACCAGGATGACTCTCCATTTGGAAAAGTTAAAAAGTCAATGGAACCTAAATGTGCCAAAAAATAGATTTTTACCCCAGAAAGGGAATTTGTCTGCAAAATACCACCTATGTGCACTAGGGTGGAGCAAATTACAACCTTAGGCTGTGATATTAAATCAATGTTTTATTGAAATTAAGCATTGTGCACAGTAAAAGTAAATTTCGGTAGAAGTCAGATTACGTGCCTGTCAGGAAGAAAAAGTTAGTCAATTGCAATTGGCTTTGTACTAACTTTATTTTTAACCAAACTGATTGGTCTTGGATTCTTGCTCCATATATTCTATACAGACACGAGGGTGATATCAGTCAATTCAAAAAATGAACACATGTATTTCCAAAAAGTGTCAAGCAAAGCTTTAAATTTCCTAACCTTCTCTTTGGTGACCAGCTCTCCCTCTGAAGCGATGTCTCTTATTACATCCTCCATCAGACTATTAACTGCGTCCACATCCAGCTTGATCTTCCTCCTCGCATCTGTCAGCTGAGGCTCATCCTCCATGGATTTTACTTCCCGCATATTAGCTCCATGGACCTCTCTAAGCTGGGAATGATAACTCTTTGTAAAAACTGGGGCACCATCTTCCCTCTGGGGTTGAACTCTCCTTTTAATCTTCTGCTCTTTCTGCGAACTTTCAGCTGCCCCCAACACTGGAAAGTCAGAGTCCGACAGCATGCTGGGCACAGCTGACTCCTGCTGACACTCTTTTTCAGACTCTCTCTTTACATCCTGTGCTGCTGTGGAAGGATAGCCATGTAAGGGTAAATGCAGTTGTCTCAAAAACAACGTGATCTTGTGGTTTAAATAGAATAAGCAGCTTTTTACATTTTAAGGCTTCACGGCTGTCATACAGAGACATGTCCTGCAGAAGAGGAAACTGCTCACCAAAATGCTGGCCGTAAGAGGTTTGGCGTTGGTCCATTGATGGATGACGCAGTGGATCCTTTTTCATCACCTGGAACACATTAGTGTGACCAGGTAAATGTTCTTATTCAAACTCATTCAAACTTATATGTCTAGAAATATTTCAGAATGGCATCATCAAAAGTCAAATTACAACCTTAGGCTGTGATATTAAATCAATGTTTTATTGAAATTAAGCATTGTGCTCAGTAAAAGTAAATTTAGGTAGAAGTCAGATTACGTGCCTGTCAGGAAGAAAAAGTTAGTCAATTGCAATTGGCTTTGTACTAACTTTATTTTTAACCAAACTGATTGGTCTTGGATTCTTGCTCCATATATTCTATACAGACACGAGGGTGATATCAGTCAATTCAAAAAATGAACACATGTATTTCCAAAAAGTGTCAAGCAAAGCTTTAAATTTCCTAACCTTCTCTTTGGTGACCAGCTCTCTCTCTGAAGCGGTGTCTCTTATTACATCCTCCATCAGACTATTAACTGTGTCCACATCCAGCTTGATCTTCCTCCTCGCATCTGTCAGCTGAGGCTCATCCTCCATGGATTTTACTTCCCGCATATTAGCTCCATGGACTTCTCTAAGCTGGGAATGATAACTCTTTGTAAAAACTGGGGCACCACCTTCCCTCTGGGGTTGAACTCTCCTTTTAATCTTCTGCTCTTTCTTCGAACTTTCAGCTGCCCCCAACACTGGAAAGTCAGAGTCCGACAGCATGCTGGGCACAGCTGACTCCTGCTGACACTCTTTTTCAGACTCTCTCTTTACATCCTGTGCTGCTGTGGAAGGATAGCCATGTAAGGGTAAATGCAGTTGTCTCAAAAACAACGTGATCTTGTGGTTTAAATAGAATAAGCAGCTTTTTACATTTTAAGGCTTCACGGCTGTCATACAGAGACATGTCCTGCAGAAGAGGAAACTGCTCACCAAAATGCTGGCCGTAAGAGGTTTGGCGTTGGTCCATTGATGGATGACGCAGTGGATCCTTTTTCATCACCTGGAACACATTAGTGTGACCAGGTAAATGTTCTTATTCAAACTCATTCAAACTTATATGTCTAGAAATATTTCAGAATGGCATCATCAAAAGTCAAACAAAATGGATTACAAATGCAAAATTGACTATGTTAACCACTCTTTTCTCTGCTTCATAATTATACCCAAAAAAGTCAGAGCTATTGTGAATTCATCATTGCTGCATCTCCCAGATCCTTCGTGTTAACTCAATAACTGTTTCAATAACTGTTTCATGCATGATGTATCATGTATCAAAATGTATACCCACACAGACCTTAGTGTATGTTTTAGGGGAAAGGTTTCATATTTCTGCCACCAAGTGGAGCTTTATCTCCAAAATCACAGTTTTCAGACACAACTTCCAAACCTATGGTCTGACTAGGTCCAAATTTGGTGCATAAGAATCGACTTGAGTTGATCGAAACAAACAAACTTCCAACTGTTCCCCGACAGCAAGGGTATATGCCTGAAAAGCCCCAAATTCCCTGCACAAGCAATCAACCTGATACAACTCTTCAGATCAAATATGAATCATTAATAACCTAGAACAGTACATATTAGCTCAACTTACTTCTATGAAGTCAGCAATATGCTTATATGAGGTAAATTTGTACAGAAATCAGACCAAAGGTTGCGAGTTAATGTTGAACAACACGTTTTTTTTAAATAAAAAAATAGAATAAAGTAAAATATGAACTATTAGAACAAAGTATGATATATACAAAATCTATCTCCTCAAGTTGATTCATATACACCAAATTTGAACTAAATTGGACACACGATTGAGAAATTATGGCCCGAGAACTTTTGGAGATAAATCTCCCCTTGCGGTGGAAATATCTAAGCAACCGAAAAAATAATCTAGTTCTTCCTCGCACCAGGTTCTGTGGGGGATAAAATTTGAAATGATCAATAAGATACTTTTGAATTATAGCGTTAGAATGAAGGCTCTGCGGTCGAAGTGGAAGTGGCTGTTTGGGATAACCCCGACTGTTTGGGAACATAATTATAATTCTTGCTTCACATTTATACCAGTAAATGACCCCACCCTAACTGAAAAATTCTCAGAGGTTATTACTGACCTCTTCGACCCTCTGGAGGAGCTGATGTTGTGTCAATTTCTCAGCTGGTTTGGACACATTTAAAGGTGTGTAATTAGGAACTAGCCAAGGGTTGGTTAATAAAGCGGAAGTGGGAATTAAAGGACTTTGATTTTTTTGAATTTGATTTGCTGCCTGACTGGGAGGCACACAGAGAGATGGGTCATCCACCTGTGGTGTGGTAGTGGAAGTTGTAAGCGATTCAACCTTCTGTGGGGTTGCAGGCCGGCTTCTGGTCTGACTTTCCGAGTGATGGTCCTTGTGAAACACTAGCTCGCCATCCATAATCAGATCACTGTCCAAAGAGGCTACCAGGCTAACCATGTTGTCAAATCCCAGAGAAGAAATTGTCAAAATCCTGTGGTATTTCTTTCTGTAGAATACAGCTAACTTTTTAATGGGAATCCCATCTGGGTGCTGCTTCATCATGGCCACGACATTTTCCAGAACCTTCTCCATCTTGAGGAATGCTACCAACTGAAAGAGAGACCACCGTTAGCAATTTGAAGAAGGATGGTACAATATTGGCAAAACTTTATATTTCAATACTTTCTGCGATTGAAGCAATATTTTGCATCCCTCAATGTGTGTAGTAAATTTCTGCTATTGCACTAAAACACTTTAGTTAATGAGATATAAATCGCTGTCTCACAAAATCAATGGGAACATGTTCGCAGAAAAAGATACACTTAAAACAATATCGCTGAAATAAGAACTATACAAAAACATTTATATTAACTGCTCTGCCCTAGAAGGAGGGTGTAGAAGGGCAACGATGTGTATTTTTGATTCAATTTTATAAAGGCAATAACAACAACGTTGCCCAGCTCACTATTAAAGAACAATTAAGACACCAAGGCTAGAAACACATATCCCACAGCCTAAATTTTAGTTTGTAGCAAAGTAGTTTGAAATTAAGTCAAGTAAGCCATGTAACATGGAAGGTATTTTTTCCTTTTTTGCATGATCATTCATTATTTACAAAGTTCTGCTCAATACAGATGGTAAGACTTTAGAGTCTTTATTCCAGAAATCGAGTTTGATAGGGAAGTTTTCATAGTGGTTTGGATAAATTCTGAATAATAATATGAAATCCTGGATGCTCCACTGTATCCTGATCTACTTCAAAATGTAAAGCCTTTTTCCCTGAAAAAATGCCAAACCCTCCCAACACGATCCTTACAATACCTCAAAGAAAAAGGAATGAGAAACACACTGGTTTCAAAATAACCTACTTGGCCGAGGTAATAACACTAATATTTCTCAATGCATCAATGTTTAGGAAGATAAAAAAAGTATTGAATGATTCAAGAGTTGTCGGAACAATTATTTGATATATATGTCTATATGAAGCAGAAACTTCTGAATTGAAATAGGAGACAGAACAACCGGATGAGAATCTGTCCAAACATTATTTAGCATTATTATAGCATTATTAGCACTTTGAGATTTGATCCAAATGTAAAGTGCATTATAAATTAAATGTATTATTACTATTACAAACATCTGATTTGAAAAATGCACTTGAGAGCTCTGTGACAGTCAATGCGACAGACATTTTGGTCAGTACTCAGAAAGTATTATAAATCAACAATCAGTCCTAGTGAATTATCTGCCGAACAACATTCCTAAGATACTCCTATCAATGCACAAGGAAACAGTAGAAAATTGCATATCAAATTGGTCAATCTCACCTATTCTGTCATACCAGTTTAATCCAGGTTCAGGTTCATCACAGCAAAAAAGTAAATACTTCTTATAAACCTGTGTTCTTATGGATGTGTTTTTGAGGTGCCCTCCCTTTCTTCCTCCTCCCTTATATCTGAGCCAAAAGGGAGAAATGAAACCAAAAGTAACCGCAAACCGTATTGATGTCTATGGCAACCACGGTCTTTTAATGGAGGAAACTACAGCAAAATACTAGCTAGTTCATCCATAAGCCTGTTTCAGGTCCACCAGCGAACTGCTGATTCAAAAAGCCAATTATACAGTATTTACAGGATAATGAAACTAAGCCAAATGAGTTACTGAATGACAAATCAGAAGGGGAAACGAAACAGAAGCAAAAGGGTGACTGAGACGGAGGAGGGAGGGGAGGTGGAGCGCAGAACTGAGGAGGAAGGAGAAAGACTTATATTTATTTTTCATATAATTGGCCTGCACGCGCTGATTCACTCACTGCTGTGACAACAAATGTGAACATACTGAAATGAAACCAAGGCTAAGACGAGTTACTGTACATGTCACTGAAATATCCGGATAGGTATATATCTAACTCCCCAACTTTTTGGTAAATATCTTTTCCTGCTTCCAACCCCACATGAATGTCTGCTGGGTATCAAAATAAGTATACTTAAGTAAAGTAAATATTAACTTCAAGTATAGTATATATCTTTTTTGTAAGGGAACAAAGGGTGGGTCAACTCATTAACTTCAATATCAACTGCAAACACTTTCTAAAAATAACTATTTAGATAAACCTCACTCTCCTGATACCTGTCATTGTGTCAGAAAGTCACCTTACTTAAAAGTCGTGTCTTTTTCTGCACTCTCCATCACGGACGGTGGGATGGAATCGCCATAGCAACTCAGAGCCAACGAAGCTGTTAGCTTCTGCCAGCTTCAGTTGCTAACGTTAACAATGCCGGATGCGTCCTGGAACAACATTGAACTAAATGCATTAGTCGGCCACGAATGGGCGCTGAAATGACCACGATCACAGCAGTTTCCTTTTGGAATTTAAACATGCCTGAAAATAAAAGCTGCATTATTCGAAATTTGGTTGCGAAACTAATTGGTTAATGTTGCGCACCGCTAGCATGTAGCATGCTAACATTATGATGCGTTCATGTGACAGGAAAGAAATGGTAAAACTGGAATTGTCCCAACAAAAAGTTCTTGATGGTTATAAACAACCAGTGAGACCAAATAAAAATAATTATCATAAAGTAAGGACCCTGGTTGAAAATTTAAGGAGCAGAATGTGAAAGATGTAAAACAACTGAGATAGTCGGAGATAAGTTTTGTGAAAAGGAGAGACATGGTTTAACAAGAGACAAAGAAGGTAGAAAGAAGAGTGAGGAAGGGCTTCCCTAATAGAAGTTCAAAAAAGAAGTCGTTAATTTTTTAGGTAAACTTAAATAAAGTTCATCTATGAAATGATATAAATGCATTAACAGTATACCTTCAAGTGTACTATTATAATATTTTGGCTTGTTAGTATACTTGTAATTATGCTTTAACTGTAAACTTTGAGTACACAACTAGTTCACATCTACTTTTAGGTTTTTATAAAAACTATAACAATGAGGTATCTTTTAAAAATCACCCATATCTGAGGAATCGGCAGTCCGTCTGAATTCCTCAAGGAATATTTGGGTTCAGAGTCTTGCTCAAGGACTGTACATCATGTAGACTGCTGGGCACGAACCACAGTCTGGTTTGGAGACAACCACTCTTCCAACTGAGCTGCCTTGTTCATAAATTAAACTGAAAGACAGGGTTTTCTTGTAGTATATCTTGTAGCATACTAGTACTACTACTACATGTTAACCTATATATGTACAGTATACTTTAAATTTACCAGCTTAAAGATTAAGTACAAGTACAGTCCAAATGTACTTAGACCTTTCTGTATACTTGTCAGTATAATTGTGTTTAGTACATGTCTGAACTCTACTCTTCTACACTTTCATTTTAGTTTAAAGGAAGTATACAGTGTAATGTGACCGGACCACGGATAAGCGCAAGAAAATGGATGGATGGATTGATGGAAGGAAGTATACAAATGAACTTTGAGATTTGATCCAAATATAAATAAAATGTATTATTATTATTATTATTATTATTATTATTATTATTAGAAAGGCTTTATTAGTTTGTCTACATGAAAGATATGCTATTAAAAGAAATTTAAAGAAATAGATTGTCTTTTTTGTATTAATTCTAGGTAATCCTTTTTTAGACTTGTTTCCACACATCTAACAAAAATATTTAAATGAATTTAAGATATTCGGTTATTACATTTCCATTGCTTATTTGTTAATATATACCTTACAGACAGTTGCAAGTTTGGGTGGAATAAGATAAGATAAACCTTTATTAGTCCCACAACGGGGGAATTTCAGCGTTACAGCAGCAAAGACACACAGACAGCAATATAACAGAATAAAATATAAATATTAAATTATACTAGAATATTATACTATAATATAAATATTACACTGTAATATAAATATTAAACCATAGAGGAAATATACTAGAAATATTACAATATACTAAAATATTATACTATACTAAAAGAATATAGTATAGTACAATAATACAATATACTGGACATATTGCACTATAATAGAAATATAAAATAAATATTGCACTATACAATAACACAATAAGCGATATAAAATAACTATGATAATATATAAATAATATGTAAACTAAATGAATGACCCAAAACTTGTAGTCAAACACTTTCATTACAATTACCTTCATCCCAAACAAATTGTATGTGAAATCTTTCATTTGATCTTTGTAAACAGCGTCAAAATACTTCCAGTCACCAGCTTTTTCCGAGACACAGCACTCAAGAGAAATCAACTACTGGAGATGAAAAAAGTGCAAAGGTTTGAAATAATTCATATACAGCATATTAATATATAATTTAAAATGTATTTATAACTGCTGTGTGAGTGTGTGCAGCTCAAATAAACCCAATTGCAATGGCCTATACATTAACACTAGATGTCATCAACTTTCCTGAAAAATTCTGACTTTGTGTGGTCATGGTTGGAAATCCTGAATATCCTGAATAGTTTGACATTTTGTTTTGCTTCATGTTCTTGAACAGACATCGCTCTGCTATCTTCTCTATCACCTCATGGTCAAGAGATATCCCCAGGAACTGAGCGATTCTGGCCCCAGAGTCCTTCACGTCCTTCATCACAAATAGAGACATATGCATCATCTCAAAATTTTGCAAAAGATGCTAAAGTCTTAGAGTATGATTGTATATACTTGTGACATATATATATATATATATATATATTTTTTTTTTTTAGAGACTGGGTTGTTCCCTCTGTGGGTAGATGAGACATGAAAGACCTGGTGCTATCACAAAACCTGGGTTGGAAAAAAATGATGAAAAAAAACGTGACCAAATGCAATAGGTAATAAATAACATTTATTTAACCTCACCCACATACACTTAAAGCAAAAAAAATAAAAATATACCGAACATAACTAACAGGGGAAAAGTAAACCATATTTAAAAACTATTCTAAAGTTTAAGCTTTGAGAAACATTTTGCCTGGTTTGATTTGTGCATAGTGAGGAAGAGTTTGAAGTACAGATGTTGTGGGACAGAACAAGTGAATCTTCCTGAAGACCAAGATGACACTAACTTTGACTGATGTAATGAAGGCGTGGATCCTTCAACAGGAGGAAAGGAGAGTGATAACACCAAGATCAGTGTGTATTGGAGGCCATGCCGTCATTGATGTTAAAGCTGAATGAAAGCTAATGGTCTTGGCATTGCTGTGAACACACTCTTTTCCGCAGGAACATTGCGAAGGTGCTCTTGTAGAATCTTATCTGGTTCAAACCTTGATGCAGGTTTGACCAGCATTCTTGAAAATCTCACCATTTTCATCTTTTCATAAGAGATGTGCATGATATGGTCGTTATCTTCTGCATTTAGCCAGCTCTTAGCATGATGAAACCATGAACTGTATAAGGCTGCAAGAAAAGAAAAAATCATAAACACTTTACCATCTTGAGAAGAAATGACAGAAACTTATATACAAGGTCTGGGATTTAATTTCCCAATGAAATGTGGCTCACATTACGAGGTCCCATTAGGGACATTATTCAGAGCTTGCATATGTCCACCACTAGGTGGAACTTAATCTTCAGAAGTTTGAGAGCAATAATTTCTCAACAGTTAGGTCTGATTTAATCCAAATTTGGTGAAAATAAACCAAAGCGAGAGCTTTTGGATATCAGATTTTACCCTAAAAGTTCATATTTTACTGACAAGAGGGAGCTTTTTGGCAAAATCAAGACATATTTTCACATTTAATTTGAAGATTTCAATCGGGGGGTATGGGACCAAAGTGTAGGATTAGTTGAAGATTAGAGGTTCAGATTTAGTAACTCATCTGCAACACATCACGAGGTGCCATTAGGGACATATTCAGAACTTCCTCTCATATATTATTATATATTATATATATTATAATATTTTCACTAGCACTTTGAGATTTGATCCAAATGTAAAGTGCATTATAAATTAAATGTATTATCATTATTATTATACATCCATTTGAACACTTTCACACAAAACTGAAAAACTGTACACTCACATACTATAGTGAAAACTTTCAGAAAACTCTCAGATACTAGACTTAAAAACATCTCATACATTATGCTGAAAACCACACATACATACAAGTGAGGCATACACACACAGAAACTACTGAAAAACTGAAAACGTATTTCTATGAAATATTTCAGTTTCATTTGTGTGAGCATTAGTGTATATGAGCATAAATGTTTTCAGTTGTGTGTGAAAAAGAGTTTCATGTGTTGTTTTTTTAAGGAAATACTGTACTGATCATATCCCAAATGGCCCCCGTTAAGTGTCACCTACTGTACTCTGTGCTGTGATTCTAAATAAAAACATTGTAAACCTTTTCCATCGAGGAACTTGCAGAGAAACTCGCTCTGAAGACCTGGGTCAACATAGTGGGCAGCCATCCCAACGTAGTGGAAGGCAGACATGAATATATCTTTGGGATTTCTCATGATGTTGATGACCTGAAATGATGTTGTCATATTTACAGTTAGTTTCAGTGGGTGTAGGAGAGCAAACGTAAAACGTGCCGTGGTGACAAGATTGACAAGATTGATAAGTATAATCCATGACAGCAGCTATATATATGCAAAAATTACCTATGGCTTAACTTCAAAGAAAGATGGAGGCATCAGGTTGTATGGCAACTGTGTGCAGTAGATCCGTGGGGAGGGTCTATCATCAGCATTTAGGCCAGGTGGTCGGGTCGCTTTCAGTCACGTTCCCAGCATGGAAGAGTCTCAACAGAAGCTGGATCACCTTCACTCACTATCAGAGGAACAATCTCTTGTGACCATGTCATACCTGAGAGGACAACAAAAACATGAGATGAGACTTCAACTCACATTTAAATCTCCCTCCCTGCAAAGAAAGTTACGAAGGCAACTTGATTAAACTCACGGTACAAGTTTTAAATGACAGTTATTTTATAAGAGAGTAGCAGTCTCATAGACAAGCAGGGTAGTCTAAAAGTTAATTTTATGCCTGAAAATTCGCCATAACTGCGTACACATGGGTTGCAAATTCTTCATGTTAACACAATAGTTTAAAACTATGTCAGGGATCCTAACTTTCAAATTTTATGCACCCACAGACCTTATTGTGAGAAAAAATTGGAATGATTTTGGATCTGGGCCAAATTGTGATGCCTCAACAAGTTGGTCCGACCGTCTTGTTGGGTGTTTCCAGTCTCCAGTGGTTAGTGCCTTGAAAGAACTGTCTAAGGAAGAACAACTGGCAACAACCAGATGATTTTTCTGTGCTGAATGAGACCTGTCCCGCCGGTTACAGTTACCTCCAGAAAGCCTGCAGCACTGGTCGTGGCGGTGGTCTGTCTGTCATCTACCGCAGTGATTTGGACTTGTCTCCACTGCCGTTGCCAGAGATCTCCTCTTTTGAATGCCTGGCATTTAATTGTAAACCCCCTT
>VRLP01001991.1:0-104151 GCA_009660295.1 Lophius piscatorius | reverse complement strand
ATAGATAGATAGATAGATAGATAGATAGATAGATAGATAGATAGATAGATAGATAGATAGATAGATAGATAGATAGATAGATAGATAGATAGATAGATAGACATATCTAGTCATTACAATATTGGTAATAACATAAAACATTGTTGACCTGTTACATAAATTCCAGCGAAATGATACCTATACATACCTATTGTTATTACCAAGTTATTACTAAGTTACTTCTTTGCTAATTACATGTTATTACATATGTATTAACTCTTTATTACCTCACTGTTACCATCGAATTACCGTGCTGTAATATATATTTTCAGGAGCTGATGATGTAAGTGGTCGAGGAGGGAATTTTCTGTCTTCCTGCTCATCTCCATGGAGATTGGAGCATGTTCAGTACCGATGAGCGTTGGGGGGATTACGTTTGGAAACAGGACTTCAGTTTGAGGGTGTTCACGCTTTATGAATGGGGCGAATGAGCTTAAACATGGCACACATCTTTAGTCCTTGTTATCTGACAACAGTTATGAAACTATTTGCGTCTGCGAAACTGAACACTGACTTCAGAAAAGGACTCTACTGATCCATCAGGTCGACTGTCATGTTCTGATCTTTGAGTTTCATTTTGAAGGTCTCTTGCTTCACACTTCCTGTGATTGATTTCTCTTGATCTATTATGATCTCCAGTTTTTCTAAATTTTGTTTTTACTTCTAGCCCAGTTTTTCACTTGTGGTTCTTCTGCTTTCCTGTGTGGGTCTGTAGTTTCTTTCAAACCATCGACCCGCCTCCCCCGCCTCGCCCGCCTCCCCCACCTCCCTCGCCTCCCCCGCCTCCCTCGCCTCCCCCGCCTCCTGCTCTAATTATTTCACCTGCGTCTCCTCGTCTCTCCGGTATTTTCCACCGGTTGCCATCGTCTACATGTTTCCTCTTCATCATTCCCAATATTTTGGTTCAGTAGTTCAGTAAATTAATCATTGTTTTTGTTTTCCATTTGTTGTTTGAGTGTTTTATTTTATTTTTTTAAACGATATGAACCAAACGAGCTCGTGTTGTAGACTATGAATACACTTCAGGCCAGTTAGGGACAAGGTCATCCATGAAGTAATGCTGGAGGCCCAGTACCGCAGGTCCACAGCTAAATAGTTCTGATCCTTCTATCAAGTTGAATTTTGAGTTTTGAGTTTTCTTACGACCGTTTTATTTTCTGTTTTCTCCTTGTGTCATCTTGGGGCAGACTGAACTGCTTCCTGTTGTGATCATTATCGTTATAAGTTTGTTTCTGATATATATTTTTTTGTTATTGAATCTTTGGACTTGCAGTCTGCCGCCCCAACATGACAGCTGGAAAAATTAAACAAAAAAGGCTGCCAGGATATCCCATAAATGTCATCTCAGTTCCTGGATAATCTGAGCCGGTTTCCTGCGGCATCCTCATGATCTGGTCCATCGCTCGTTAGGAGGAACACTGTCAGCAGAGAGGTTCTGTTCTGAGGATCCGGAGAGGAGTGGGCTCACCGTCTATTATTTGACACGGTGAGGTTGATGGTCTACCGTGAGATTGGGTAGAAGTGCGTTCTGTATTTTGGGACTGGATCCCGCTGAAAAGCTCCATCAGTGAAATATTGTTCCATGAAAATCTATGAAGCTAACTGCACTGCAAAAAATCTCCCTTTAAGTTAAAACAAAGAATGAATACAAGCTGTTTTGAGCCTTTTTAAGTCCAACAAATATGCCAAAGGATAACATTAAGAAGAAGGTTAGAAGGTGGAGGGGTTTGAGACCTTAGGCTCAACTCCTCCGCAGCCTCTCCATCCTCATCGTCATCATCATCTCCCCTGTCAGCTCTCCGCACTTGTCTGGAGGAGATAAAGGTGTGGATGAAAAACAACTTTCTAAAGTTGAACAGCTCCAAAACCGAAGCAATTTTAATTGGCACCCCACATCAGACCCAGTCTTCCTCCATAACCAGTATTACTTAAGTGATGCTGAAATCCCTGATAAAAGTCTTCAAAGACTTCAGTATGTTCAAAACATCTACAAGGATCCTGATGAGAGTTCGTAAACACGAACACATCACCCCCGTTCTTCATTCCCTTCATTGGCTTCCCATCTCCACCAGGATTGATTATGAGATCTCTCTCCTCACTCACCAGTGTATCCATGGTAACGCACCCCCCCTACCTGAAAGAACTACTCACCCCACGGACCTCAACACGATCCCTCCGTTCGACCCACTCATACCGCCTCCTCCTTCTCCGGACTAAGCTCAGCACCATGGGTGATCGGGCTTTCTGTTCTGCTGCCCCTCGTCTGTGGAATGCCCTCCCTGACCATCTCAGGGCTCCACAGACGACTGACACATTTAAAAAAGGACTTAAAACTTTCCTTTTTATCAGAACCTATAACCTTAATTGCTGCTTTTGGGTCATATTTTTATATAATTATTATTATATTTTTTATTGATGCTTTTATCTGCTTTTACTTTGTAGCACTTTGAGATTTGATCTAAATGTAAAGTGCGTTATTAATTAAATGTATTATTATTATTATTATTATTATTATTATTATTATTATTATTAACTGTTCGGAGCAACTGGGAGTCTGGAAAAGAGGTGTAGAAGCGAGTGCAGGCAGGGTGGAGTGGGTGGAGAAGAGTGTCAGCAGTTATCTGTGACAGAAGAGGAGCAGCAGGAGTGAAGGGAAAGGTTTCCAAGATGGAGGTGAGAGCAGCTCTGCTGGATGGTTTAGAGACAATGGTTCTGAACAGAAGACAGGAGGCAGAGCTGATGATGTTCAGATGTTCTCTGGGAGTGAGGAGGAAGGACAGGATTAGAAAGGAGACATCAGAGGGACAGTCCAGGTTAGACGTCCTGGAGACAAAGTCAGAGAGGACAGATTGAGATGGTCTGGACCCGTGAAGAAGAGGGATGGACATGCTGGTGCTGGAGCTACCAGACAGGAGAAGAAGAGGAAGACCAAAAAGACGGTACCTTTAAACGGGCCGAGGTATGTGGCCACTGATAGAGACACTGTTTGGAAAGAGCTGATCTGTTTTCATACGTAGACGACGTGTAAAGGAGGCGTTGAAGCTGATGGGATGCTGTTGCTAAACTGTGCGTTGCAGAGAAGAACCTGATTTTCAGTGTGGAACCAACTTACTTCCTGAGACCATCTTGTTCCTGTGAGCAGACTCATACCAAATCACCTCCCTTCAAAAGTACCGCAGCGGCTCCAGAGTCCGAGCAGCTCCACCTCCAGCAGAATTGACAGATAATTGCTGCAGAGACCCTCGTGTCCCCACAGCTATCAGACTGCACCTCAACTGGCCTAAAACAGACGCCGCTGACCCGCCAGAACCGGCAAGACTGGACACGGACTGGGATTTTTCCATTACCTCCACACGTTTTCTCACTCTCCATCGATTCCATCTCTCTCTGCTCCATAACCAGGATGTCCAATTCCAGCTCTCAGCGTGAAAGGTGTAAAAAAATTCCATATTTCTAGGTCAGACTTTTTGCTCTGCTTTTTCTGTCACCTGTAATCTACATACCGGTCCAGCGTGATCGTCTCAATCAGGCCCGGTCCATCATCCTTCAGCGGCGTTCCTCGCCACACGCAGAACACGACACTGTTTCTGTTAACAACCTGCATTCAGAGATAGAAGTGAGATAAAAAGGGTCTTTAGAAGGAGGTCCGGGATCAGGAGCAGTGATTGAGCACACAGCACCAGAACGGGTCCAACTCTCATGCCTCTTTCTCATCGCGGCTTCTGTATTTCTCTCTAAAATTCAAATGTCGGTGCTGGTTATTTCAGAACCTAGCATCCAAATAGTGTTGACTTCAGGCGTTGCACAACCTGACGGCCTTCTAATACCGCTTCATTAAATGTGTGCTAATTAATTAATTGCTAATTGGCCCTGGGCCGGTTCGGTTCAACAAAACATGATAAGGTTTTATTGCAAAATGAGCGGTGGGAAGAGCCCAACATCACAGGCGGATGATAAGAGAGCGTATCTCTGCCCTTTAAATAATTAATTCCTGATTAGCCCTGGGCTTCTTTGTCCTGCTAATTTGCTGATTCCCCCCCTTCAGTGTAGAGCCACGATTCTGCCTCACGGGAAAGTAGTTTTCTAAACCCAAGCCTTCCGTGAGAGACTCTTGGGATGTGCTAAGCACTGCCTCAAACTCTCCCGAGTATCTTCTTCTGCCGGAGCTTCCGCCTCCTCCTCATCATCATCATCAACATACCCATGCAAGCTAGACGGCCTCTTTTATGTAAAAACACGTCAGGTTTCTCACTGAAGCAGGGATTCATTCAGTCATGCATCCGATAGGAACATCAGTGAGATGACGGGAAACCCACAGGAGGAATGACAAAGACCACAAGGTGGACCAGAGCCAGACGCCACCGTCACATCATGAGCCTCAGAGTTCGGCTCCTCAGTTCTACTTTTGTAGCGCCGGGAAAGTAATCACGCGACCCAAATAACTGGGGTTCTTAAAGCTATTTGATATAAAACAAATGAGATATAAATGTCTACAAGCTATAAAATATGTGTTAATATAAAGGAATAGTGGACTCTGTATTTCTAACAACAATTTCCTTATAATTAGGAGGTAGCACATGTTGCTCCTGCTACATACAGTCAACAACGTGACGGCATCCAACCAGCGCCACAAGTACAGGTGGTTTCACACTGGTCTTGTGTGGAATTTTGGCGGTCCGGTTCAGATTCTTAACCAGGCCTAAATCACCATCCCTGAAAACAGAGGAATATCCCCCAAAAGCCCCCAATCCCTTGTGTTGTATAGGCAATCCCCCTGTTTGAACTCCAACCGTCCATTTTTCCTCTTGTTATTCGGGGTCAGGTCGCGGCGGCAGCAGGCTAAGTAGGGTATTCCAGACGTCCTCCTCCCCAGCAACACTCTCAAGCTCATCCTTGTGGATCCCCAGGCATTCTCAGGCCAGTTATGGTCCCTCAAGAGAGAACTGGGTCCACTTCGGGGTGTCCCCCCAGTTGGACGTTCTGAAAAGATTCCAGTTATGGTGTCGGATGCCCAAACGCCCTCAACTGTCTCCGTATGTCTGAAGTCCTCACCTTATCTCTAAGGCTGAGCCCAACCCCCCCAGTTTTGTAATTTATTAAAATCAGTTTAATAAATTACAACTTGATACAAATCCATCCGTTTTGGTTTGTTCTGTTTAAGCTGATAATGTGGGGATTAATGAAGCTGGCCGGTTTGACCCTGGACTTTATGAGGAGACTTTTTTAATACACTGCAGCCTCCAATCAAGCCTGTGTTCTGTAAAATTATCTTCAGGGAGGCTGTGATAGATCCAGCTCCAGGCTTTTATCTGGTTGTCCCTGACAACCAGAATCCACCAGAATAAGGTCATAAATGAAAAAGATGTTATGCTAGTTCAAATTCTATTTGCAATTACCTCCAGAGTTTATTTTAAATAGATGACTATATAATGACATCTGTACAATGGCAAAAAAAAAAATGTGCATAATGAACTTTCATTCTTGTTATAGTTTGTTCCAGAAACTGGACCCAGAAGCGAGACTAAGACTGAGAAAAAGTCAGTGGCGGGCATTCAGTGCTATACTCCCGTAATTATGCTGCCCTCAAATACCTTTGCAGTGACTCTACAGATACAGGCTGGTGTCAGACGACGCAACCAGCCCACATTTAAAGCAACAGTAACGTTTATCCAGTGGAATAAAGTGGTTAAAAGCAGGTTCAACGTCATCATATGACCAGCAAGAAAACAAAAAAGGCATCAAATCTAAGTAGGATTCAACAGCATTTCCACTGGCGTAAAAAATGTGCCATCAGGCATGAGACTGAATCTGGACCTCATGCAAGCCACAGCAGCAGCAACCATCTCCAGAAAGCAATAATCAACAGATATTTAAGATTTTAAAGATTTAGACTTACCAATGCTCTGAAGATAAAGTCTGTCCTCCTTTCCGTCTTTAAAAAGCCGTCCAATAACGCGGTCGTGGAGGACACCGGTACGGTTCAGTTCCATTATAAGTTCCTTTTACATCGGCCTGGAGGTCCTATTTCTCCAATAAGTTTGAATTTGTGGAAATTGAGCGTTCAGCAGGAGCAGAGGATATGGATGAAGCGTCTTCCTTATCCATGATACTGTCGCAGGACGAGTCTACCCAACATTCCCTGGCATGTCAAAGAACACGCCTTGACATCTGATTGGATAACAAATTTGGCAAACAAAGAAACTTGTCCCGGTTTTAACTGCAGAAACCTTCATTCTGGAAGTTTCTTGCCCCAGTGGAGACGTTTCAACCAGAGACCAGTGGAAAAATGCAATCTGATTAAACTAAGCTCGCTTATATGAGCTCACTGCAAGCAGAAATGAACTTACATGAAGAAACGGGTAGGAACAAACTATTCAAATAGATGGAGTCTCAATTCAAATGTTTATTAAATAATGATTTTTTTGAAATTATCCGACAATGTCTGGGCCGGCAGAGATGGCCTTTCTGGCCCCTGCGGCCCGCCACTGGAAAAAGGTTTACAAGGTTGATGAGGTTCTGGAGAACGGGTCTAATGATCTGCTCATGAGGGAAGGAGGGGGGTTGGACTGCCGGAGGTCGTTGCAGCTCAGTCACAGACACTGATGTGAGGAAATGAGAGACCGGGTCAGCGGGTCTCTCGTTCCACCTTGACACCCTTCAAGGCGTGTCAAGGTGGAATTGATGAAAGATCTTCACCAAAGGTGAATACAGAATGTGGTTCCACTGGAATCCAGTCCTCCTCAGGTTCAAAGCCATCCCATCAGATACCGGAGCCCCTCACCCCCTAACAGTCCAGATGACACAAACCTTTCATAAGTGATGCCATTCTGTCAGAACCAACGCAACGATAACGAACTATGTGTGATGAGCTGACTTGGCAGTATTTAAAACATGAAGAAGTGTCACATGCTGCAGCTAATAATGGAAAACTTTTAAGATCCAAAGAACATTGCTGTAGGAATAAACCAGTGTTGGACTTTCTACACGTGATTGGTGATGGAGGAGAAAATGATAAATGTGACCCAGTTTCCCTTTGAAGCGCTGTCATGTGATGTACAGCGTGCATCACTCTGTGAGGCAGGATATCTCTATTTCATGTTTCCTGTTGTTCATCTCTGCCTTTCCTCACACTGAAACCACACGACCCAACTCTCCTCTTCATTCTTATAAACTTAAAACAGGCCCAGAAATGTTCAGGATCGGGTTTGAAGTCGCTGCTTCTCTCCCATCTGAGTCGGAATCGGTCGCGTGTAAACCGCCATAGAAACGACGATGAAAGACCAATTAATCCAGAGCTTTTGGGGGCCCGCTTTATTGCTTGAGGCCCCCTTAAATCGTAACCCACTTTCAAATCACTTATAGAGCCGGCGGTTCCGATGTGGATTCAAAGCGGAATGATTAATGACGTTATTAAACAGTTTAGGGATTGTGTGTTCTTCTAGCTGGAGCCAATTTAGAGTGATTTGTGAGGTGAAACAATGTAGTAGATGAAGCGGAGCGTGTAGAAGAGGAGCGCCGAAGAAGAGGAGCTTGTAGAAGAGGAGCTTGTAGAAGAGGAGCGCCGTAGAAGTGGAGCGTGTAGAAGAGGAGCGCCATAGAAGTGGAGCGCCATAGAAGAGGAGCGCCATAGAAGTGGAGCTTGTAGAGGTGGAGGGCACTTTGTGCTTGAGGAACGTACAGCAGCGTTTATGTTTGTGTGAATGTGTGTGTTTGCATGTGTATGTGTGTGTGTACAAATGTGTGCATGTGTGCGAGTGTGTGCATGTGTGTGCGTATGCGTGTTTGTGTATGTTTGTTTGTGTGCATGCGTGGGAGTGTGTGTGTGCATGTGTTTGTTTGTGCATGTGTGTGTGTGTGTGTGCGTGTGTGTGTGTGTGTGTGTGTGTGCGTGTGTCTGTGTGTGCGTGTATGTGTATATTTGTTTATGTGTTCGTGTGTGAATGCGTGGGAGTGTGTGTGGATGTGTGTGTTTTTGCACGTGTGTGTGTGTGTGTCTGTTTGTTTGTGCGTGCGTGCGTGCGTGCGTGTATTTGAAGTGCTCTTCATTTGAAAGTGTGTGTGTAAGTGTGCATGAGCATTTGTGAGTGTGTGTGTGTCTGTGTCTGGGTGCATGTGTAAGTGTATGTGTAAGTGTGTGTCTGTGCATGCATATGTGTGTGTCTGTGTCTGGGTGTGTGTGTGTGTGTGTGTGAGTGTGTGCGCGTGTGTGTGTTTGCAGGTGTGTGTGTGTCTGAGAGAGAGAGAGAGAGAGAGAGAAACATGTAAAGGTCATAATGGGGACATTTGGAACGAAGCAAATAAGCATGATATTCATTTCCAGTGAACTGAATTGGAGGAAAACATGGAGAGAAAAAGAGCGGAATTAAGAGAGAGTAGAAAAAAAGAATGCAGAAGGTCAAAGATCGGGTTTGGCGGAGGTAGCAGAATAGAAAAGGTGAACTAACAGGCAGTGTGAAAAAAGAGGAACGTCTAAGGAAAGGAAGGTGAGAGAAAAAGGAGGAAATGGAGGGTCAAAAGAATAAAATAAAAGGAGAGGAAAGCAGGAAGGTATAGGTGAGAAGAAATAAGGAGAGTAGAGAGGAATAAGACGGATAAGGAACCACTATCTGCAGTCTGGATTCATTTCTACGTGTCCAGAAGGGTTGTAACGGTAAACAAAAACAACGGTTCGGTCAGTTTTTCATACAATGCAAACAAGGAGCAGAAAACATTACAATTTTATTTATTTTTTTCACCAACACTGGTTAACTGTAAAGACTATGTCTGTGTCCGTCTTCACTTTACAAGGTAAATCAAAATAAACATCCTCTAAAAGGACAAACAAAAACCTCCCTCACAGTGTAGCCTGTAGAAATGACAGCATTCCATTAGGACTACATGAATCCTCTCTCCCAAAGGTGCATCATATAGAACAAATACCTGTTCTTGGACTGAACACAGCATTTACAGCTTTCAGCTTCACTTCACGATTGTGCAACGTAAGAAGATAATCCAAAAATAAAACGTACACCTTAATGTTGGGCATGTAGAAAAATCCGCTTGGGTACCTGCGCTCAATCTCAGCCAGTCCTGTTATTTATATTATTGTATGTGGGCCCATTATTTTCAGCAGGTGTTTGAACGGCGCGTTCTCAACAACAAAGAACGGCGGCATATCCGCTGCCATGGAAACACTGATGGCGCTTGTTATAACTGAATTATAAGCAAGCGGCTACTTAAATGCAGCGCGAAGCTGGAATCGCGCTGAGCTTGCTTTGGTTCATTGGTTCATTCATATAAAGTAAGTGACTACTTCATCGGACAACTTCCTGCTTGGAGTCCAAGTGCAATATTCAGACAGTTTATACTAGAGGTGCACCGATTACGATTCTCTTAGCCGAAAACTGATTTTCTGACCGGCCGAGTCTGAATTTTTTCTTTAACATTTTTAAATTCGGAAGACTAGTGTATTTGAAGTGCTCTTCATTTGAAAGATTACAGAGGTAGTAAGGCTGGTGGGCATTGTGTATGTATTCCTACCTGTTGAAATATGAATATGTTGGCTTTGTTCAAGGACTTCGGTGCTTTCGGCCGGCTCTGAGCTGTCGCTAGCTCTAGCCACTCTGCTAATGTTAGCTTCTTGAAACTGGCTGTGTTCCTTTGGGGGATTCATTTTGACATTTTTGATTAAGTTCATTGTGTTTTCGGGGTTGTTCCTTCACAGCTTATTTTTCCCTCCTGGTCTAACAGATGTGATCTTTGTGTTTTCTGATTTACTTGCGAGAGATTTGGAGCCGTGGTAACTCATGCTTGCTCTCCCGCTGGCGCCAATCGATCAGCCTGTCGGCGGCACCTTCCATGGGTTCACCCAGAAACCCTGTTACAACCTTTGCAACATTTCCTCCCTCAGAATAGTTGAGCAGCAGGAGTTTTCTGCTCTGGAGTTTAATATGATATTAACAAGACAGATTTCCTCGAGTCAAGTAGAAAATAATAATAATTATGTTCACTATCTCTTTGGTGTGCACGTGAATACAAACAGGACAACAAGGTGAAATGAGTTTGATCTTCCACTGGGGAGCTGTGGAGCCTTTGACGTGCTGAAAAGGATTGAGCTGCTGGTCTTGGGGGAGGCCATAAAACCAACCTGGCAGAACCTGATAAAAAGTTAACCAGTGTATGAACAGGTTTCTTCTTCACACAATATGTTGGAACAAAAAGGAAAAAGTGAAAAGAAAAAACCTCCCCATGAGCCTGGAACCACCTTTTTTAAAAGTTCAAACATTGAGGACAAAGAAGGGCACTGAAGAAATGTTCCAGTGTTTCAGTCTGACAGCAGAACCTAGGTTGTTCCCCCAGCTTGGATCCAATTATGTTCTAAGTCTGTTTATGGCGTTAACCCCATGAACAATCCTCCACTAGAGGTAAGGTACCGCCAAATGACTTTCAGGAAAAACTCGGGTCCACCTCAAATCCTTCAGCCCCACAAGGGACCAAAGTTTCACAACAACTGCCTTATTCATTTTTGAAGCAAACGATTATTTATCATGGCCGACCTGTTCACCAACAGCCAACAGAACCTCCTCCACATGAACATCGTTCTCGGTGGGACTATTCCAAATTCAGTGACGGAAGTGGCCATTCCTCCTAAGAAACACCTGTCGGACCCGCTAAACAATCCAAATCAACAACCAATAGAAAAGAACAGCTCTTACCTGATCATGAAGAAAGCATAGAAGTTGAAACCAGAGTGAAAACCGAGAACGGGGAATCGAAAACCATTCAAATAATCCGCCACTCGCACTTCCACCACCACTACTCACACTCACGCTCAGTGGAACCCGAACCTGAACCTGAAAGGAGAGGAAAGGTTTTGTTTTTCAAAATTCCTTAATTAGACAATTGCAACAAATATCCAGAAGAGTCACTTCATCACCTGACTGTTCCCCTACAGAACATAAGACACCCCCTACTGCCCAAATGAGGTTAAACCCCTGCATATTATCTATCGTCTTATAATATGTGTGTTCCACGTTCAGTCTAGGCCGTCAAAAGTCTTTCCAGAACCAGCACTGGTTCCACATTGCCAGAATTCTGTCAGGCTCTTGCGTGTCAGCCAAATGGACAACTCCGCAGAGCCTGATAAAAAGTTGACCAGTGTGTGCACAGATTTTTTCTATGCACAATATTTTGGGCCAAAGATAAATAACTGAAATGAAAAATCCTCCCCAAGGGCTTGAAACCACCTTTTCAGAAGTCCAAACAGTGAGGACAGCAGGGACACAAACAAACAAATGTTCTAACGTTTCAGACTGATGGCAGAAAACACATTCATCCCCCACCCCTGGATCCAGGTGTGTCCTGTATCTGTTTTTGGCTATTGCCCCATGTACGATCCTCCACTGGAGGTCTGCTGTCCGTTTCTCAACGGGCTTCTTGTACAGGGATCGCCAACTGCCTTCTGGGGAAAAGTCTGGACCCAAAAAACTCAGTCCTTCCTTAGCCCACCCAGACATCGCAGGTTGAGAACTTTTGCACAAATATGGAAGATGGGAGGGAATTAAGGAGAAAGTGTGTGCGAGGTTGTCTAAATGGAAATGGTTGCTACCCCAGATGTCATATAGGGGATGAGTTCTGGTTGCCAATAACTCGGTAGCTTCGACTACTAAGTAGCTTTTTTCTTTATGGTTTGAAATTTCTCCCGGGGAGGGGTTGTGAGAGACAGCTGTTGTCTTTCTCCCTCTTGCCTTGCCACTCCCCCAGGGCTGGGGTGATGGAACAGATGTTTATTGTAGCCCAATCTCCCGGCTTTCCTCAGCAGCAGACACATTATTTCACACCAGCTCCGCCCACAGCTGTACAACAATCATGGCGCCGTCTGAAGTCTGAAAGAAGCTATTTTCAACTGAATGCTTATCAGTCCCTGCCCTCCTTCAGCCACAGGCAGGTAGACCGGATCCAGTGCTTCCCAGACCAGAAAAAGTCCACAATGCTCTTCTGAACACCCCCTTTTAGACCTCTTGGTGGTGTCGAAAATATAAGTCTATGCCAAAGGGTCGAAGCTACCATGTTATTGGCAACCAGAACTCTTCCCCTATATGACAGCTGGGGTAGCAACCATTTCCATCTAGACAACCTGGCACACACCTTCTCCTTAACTCCCTACCAGTTCTTGGCCTTAAAAGCCTCAGTGCCCAAACACACTCCCAGGACCTTTAGTCCTTCTTTCCCCGACTCAAGTCCTCCAGGCAGACTGGGCACTCCCTGATCCCTCCACTGGCCCAGTAGGAGAGCTTTGCTTTTAGCCCAGTTCACCCATGCAGAGGAGGCTTTTCCATATAAAACCAGGGTTTCCTTCAAGCAATGGACATCTCTCTGGTTTGTAACAAAAATATTTACATCATCACCATACGCTGACACTGAAGGAATGCCCCGATCACTAATAAGACACCCAGGCAGTGAGAGACCCCTGAGCCACTCCCTCAGCCTAAACAGCAAGGGTTCAATGGAAATGCTGTAAAGTTGGCCTGAAATTGGGCAACCCTGTCTGATCCCTCGCTGTACCGGGATTGGTCGACTCAGCCCTGCTCCCATCCTCACCATACACCGCGCACCTTCATACAGTAAACTTACCGAAGAAAGAAAAAAAAATCACCAATAACAAACGCCGTAAGTGTTGAAAAGAAATAAGAGTGATCTTTCTTTTGGTCAAAAAGAAACAAAACCAAAATTCCCATCAGACGTTTTTGAAAGATCGATTATATCACGGATTAAAAAAAAATTGTCCATAATTGCCCTGTCAGGCACACAATAAGTCTGGTCTATATGTATAATTATTTCCAGTATTTCCTTAAGCCTACTTGCCAAGGCTCTTGAAAGCACCTTATAATCAGTATATGGGAACGCGACTGGCCTCCAGTTCTTTAATAGAGCCAGATCTCCTTTTTCTGGCCGCAGTGATAGAACTGCTCCCTGGCAGGAGACAAGGAGAAATCCTGTATTGGAACATTCCAAAAGAACACCATGAAAGTCAGGCCCAAGAATATTCCATCAATGTTTATAGAAGTTTGTTGAGTGTCCATCAATCCCTGGTGCTCGTCCTGATGACATCTGGTTGACCGCAAGTGACAGTTCCTCCAGAGTCAGCTCACAATCCAGAGCAGCTTTCTCACCTTGGCTGAGCTGAGGAAGACGCTCCAGGAGATCCTCACGACACTCCATTGAACACTGCTCCGCCCGAAAGAGGTCGGTGTAGAAAGCCCTTGCGTGCTGCCTTGTCTCGGCTGGATTTGTGGTCACCTTCCCCCCAGGTAGCTGTAGGCAGGTCATCTGCCCCCTCTGTGCCAGCGTTTTCTCCAACCTGAAGAAGTAGGCACTAGGGGAATCAAAGCCATCTTCTTTTCCTAAAGCAGGTGACTCCTGTTGGGATCTGAGTCACATCACATAGTAAACCTGCTTCAGTTTTTTTGATGTCAGCTTCCAGCTCCTCAATGGCTGTCATGTTTGAGCCGTGGAATGGGAGGTGTACTGTTGGCAGAACACACGAGTTTGGGCCTTTCCAACCTCCCCCCACATCTTCAAAGAGCTAAGATGGGGTTTTGTTTAATATTCCACTTGCTGCCAAAAATTTTCAGAAAATACGATCTTGTAAGAGCTTATTGTTGTAGGACCAGCAGGACCTAACCCTCTCACCTGGTGAGATGACCAGGTCCACGCTTACAAGATGGTGGTCAGAAAAACCAAACGGGACTTGATGCTGCTGTGTGAAATCCTGGAGCTGAGATTTGTTGAAATGTAAATTCTGCTTATCTCTCCCCCCATTTATATTAAGAGAGCTTACTTTAAGGCGCCTCATAGGAAATACAGAAAAGAGGAAAAAACAGTTTGAAACAAAGAGAAAACTTTTTAAGTTTAAATTCACCATGTGATTCATGATCATTTTTACTTTATAGATTTACGATCAACTTTTCCTTTTGTAACTTTTCTTAGCCCAGTTAAATGCTTTTTATGGCGAAAAACGTTTTTTCTCATCAAGCAGGTCAAAACCAACAAGTCTTTTCCAAACATCTACTGATCTGATGAATTTGTCAGTATCGAGAAAATAATCCTTCACTTTTACAGATTTCTTAGACGTTTCATCCAAGAACTGATTTATTTCTTCCAAAGAATATAAATAAATAAATCTGAGCAGTTTATGTGGACAAGCAGCGCGTTTGTGCCCGACACCACCACATTCAAAACATTTCATCTGCCCAGAGCTGGTATACACCAGATACTGTCCATCTCCATTCTTCACTCTGAAGGACACCTCCAGAGTCAGATGAACGGGGGAAGCGTCTCAGAGGACGCCATTCCTCCCAATAAACACGTGTCAGTCCCACTAAACAATTGAGATAAACAATCAATATAATGTTACAGCTCTTATCTGATCATGTAGAAAACATGGAAGATGAAATAACTGTGATAACAGGGAATTGAAGACCATTCAAATTCTGCGCCACTCGCACTTCCACCACCATTACTCACGCACGCACTCACGCTCACCGGAACGGAGAGGAGAGTAGAGTGGGAGGATCAACAGCTACTCCTGAGAATCTATTCATACTCAGTCAGAAGAAAGACTTGAACACACACACATACACACACACACACACACACACACACTCCTCATTGCTCTTTATTATGGTGTGTATCAATAGAAAAAAGAGGCATTGAAAATACGTCAGCAGAGCTATGAAAGCTGAGGCGAGCTGAAGCAGCTCTACTGTCTGATTTTTGATTTGAATGAGCACACAAAGCTCCATCAAAACCCTTCAGATACAAGCGTCACCCAGCCCCCACAGCCCCCCCCCAGCCGACTCTCTCACACTGGTGTGTGTTCACAGTAAGGTGTCGGCGCTCTCGTAGAGGAAGTAATGAGAACATATGATTTTCATTCTGCTGTAATGTGCAGGGAGTGGCTCCACTCATCCAGTCTTTGTGATCCCCCTTTATCCTCCGTGGGGGTCCGCTGCAGACCTGTGCCAGACTGACACTGCCCCCTGCTGGATCTCTAGGAAACAACAGCCAGAAGTTCTTGCTGCGCCCGTACGGGCGTTTTTAGCTGGTCTGTTGTTTTTTGTGTGTGTGTGTGGAGGCTGATCCTAAAGCCTAACAGAGATTTCAGCCCTGCTGAAGATGAGCGGGAGCCTCATTCATGCTCCTCTTCAGTTTCTGGCTTTTTGGGGGGAGAGGAGGCGTTTTATAATGGCTGCAGCTTGAGAGAAGTTTAATTAAAGTTAAGTTAAATGATGGAAATACTTGGTGTATGATCCGATATGAGAGTCTACACACTACATTTACTCTACGTGTCTTCACTTCACCTCTGTATGTTCTTTATGATGGATGTAGAGTTTATAAAGGTAATTAATGACAGACGATGATGGCTTCACAGCAAAACTAAGTTAAGGAGAAAACCACTTTGTTTGACACATACAATTTCTACATTTAACCCCTCCCTGAAGAGCAGTGTGCAGCTATCTGCAGCACCGGGGGAGCAGATTGGGGTACAGGGTCTCGCCCAATGACCCGTCGACATGTAGACTTCATGGGATTGAACAACCGACCTGCTGATCTTCCGATGGGCGACGGCTGCCCTTCAAATATTTGTCTCTTTTCAAGAGAGCTTAACATTTAAACTTCAAACATGAGCTTAACTTTTTTCCTGCAAGAATTCTTTAATTTTTTCCTGCAGTTCCATAAAACGCACGAGCACTTGTCCAGGCGACAACCACCGTACCTCCGGGTGTAGAGGTAGTTTTTTGATGCGCTTCATCCTCGCACAGCTGGCCGAAAAGTCTCGCGTTAGACATGCGAGCTTTAATAAAGCTTACTACTTTATCAAGAGTTGACAGAGTGATACTGAGGTCTTCCGAAAGTTTTTTACTGGCCAATGCTTGGCGATGTAGCATGCAGCGGGAAATTGCCCACCCCGGGGCTTTTTTCCTTCAGGCGGCTGTTAAATCCCTTGTTTTTGCCCGTCATCGCTGCGGCCCCCGTCAGTGCAACATGCAACCAGGTTTTCATGAGGCAGATTGCTGGATGGGAGAAGGGAGACCACAGCCATGAATATTTCCTGGCCGGTTGTTGTTGTTGCTAGATTTGTTGACCTAAGCATGTCTTGTTTCAAGTCTTCCTCATCAATACACTGCACATAAACGAAGAGCAGGGACTGGTCTGACACTGTCCTCGTTTCATCCAGCAGAATGGCAAAGGGAACATCCCTAAGCTTCTCATGGAGCTGGTTCTGGAAATCTGGCTGCCATTTGATCAATTCTGTCTTTGACGGTGTTGTCAGAGAGTGGGACAGTTTTCCCTTCATCAGCTACATGCAACTAATCAAGGCAGGTTTGATTAGTTATTGCCTTGGAAATTAACAGTAAACACTCAAATGATGCCTCCGGGGCTCTTCGTAAATCACTACCTCCTCTTTCAAAAGTTTTCTGATGTCTGGGAGTCTTCTTCACAGGGCCAATTGCTTCTTCCTCTCTCTAAGTATCTCTCAAAGTATTGCCGACTTTCAACAATAGTCTCTTGTTTATCACCTGGTGTCATTTCAGTTAGCTTAGCTTCATGCTGTCATTAGCTAGCTTCTCACCCGCAAATTACACAGTCTGGCCGAAAACCCTCCTGTCCTTCCATCAAACCAAAATCAAGGCCTTGTTTTGTTTTTTGATATCGATGAGTCATCGGCACTTTTGCGTTTCTCAGACATGGCGTCTCCAAACAGCGATGCTGGCAGTAGGAAAATGATCAGGGATGAATTACCCGGGTATAGCCGCTAGCTGACCTGACGAGACTGTTGCGTAATACAGTAATGTGTTGCTGAAGAAGAAGCTAAATCAATTTAAATGTGGACAAATATTATGATTTCATTTGGATTATACAGAGTTTTGATTATCCAATCAGGTGTGTTATTGGGATATTTAAAATTGAATATGCACAAATATAATTTTGATAACTTCACAAGCTCAGAGCAGACAAAGTTCTGCGCACACCCTGTGATCTCTGGCGCTGCCCTGGGGGGGGGCGGACCCCAGGTTGGGAACCAATGATTTAAAGCGTCTTCTCTGACGTGCCAGGGTAAGCTAGCTAGCCCCAACAGTAGGCTAGGTGTGTTCTTAAGGTAGGCTTGTCCTGCATCAGTGTAACCTGTGCTATAGCAAAACCTCTGCTCCCGCTGAGCGCTCACTAACTAATTACAACGTAATGGAGAAATAGGAACGGACAGCCTGTCAGCAATGGCCTCCATGTCAATAGAAAAGGAACTTATAAAGGAACTGAAACTCACCGGTGTCCTCTACGAACGCGTTATTGAACCAACTTTTAAGAAAGAAAAAAAGTAGAATAATCAAATGTTTGTTGATTATTGCTTGCTGAAGATAGTTGCTGATGCCGTGGCGTGAGTGAGGTCCAGATTCAGTCTTACGCCTGATTGGGGAATTTTTTTATGCCAGAGGAAATACTGTTGAATCCTTCTTACATTTGATGGCTTTTTTGTTTTCTTGCTGGTCCTATGATGACGTTGAGCCTGGGTTTAACCACTTGATTCCACTAGATAAACGTTACTGTCCCTTTAAATGTGGGCTAGTTGCGTCGTCTAACACCGGCCTGTCTCTGTAGAATCACTGTGAATTATTTGAGGGATTGCGGGAGTATAGCACTTAAGGCCCAGGCGGAATAAGCTCGGCTCGGCACTGATCCGTGGGGTCTATCTTTCAGCGCCGTGTGTCACTTAAATGTGAAAGTTTGTACTTTCTACTCTTGTATTTTAAATGTAAGGTAATTTCCATTTTCTGTTTTCTGCAGAAAGTACCGTGCAAAGGGTCGACAGCTCCATATGAAGACGACTTCTACTCCGCCCAGAGGACGTCTCGCTTTGATGAGAATGACATTGTAGTTGGTTGACTACGTTACTGTGATACGGAACCAAGACGTTTGTTTTTAGAAGGTTCACTAACGGGTTGTTGATGTGGCAGTTTTTCCGTGAATATCTTTCAGCTTTACTGTGCGTCCTGTGTTTTCTGTTAAATCGGTACAAATATCAGCAACAATCAATTCCTGTCTATAGTCCTGACCTTTAACCTCTGAGCTGCAGCTTCGTATCAGGTTTGGTAGACGTGCTTCACACATTGTATATATTGTTTTCAAAAAAGTTCATTTTATTTTGCCTATGATTGAGTGGCACACTTTTGTTGAGTGTCATTTTCTATTATATTATAGTAATGATATTTATGCTGCATCATTCATTTACTAGCACTTTTTTTTATTTCTTCATTATTATATCTTAACATAACAGGGATATTATGGAATCTTCCCTCGCCGACAATACTTCGTGTTAACAGGTTAACTCAAAAACTGTTTCCTGGATCATCAAATCTTATACTTAAATAAACTTTAGTGCGAGGAAAAAGTGGATTGACTTTGGGAACAGTCAGTTGCATAGTTCTGCCACTAGGAGGAGCTGGATTCTCAAAAGTTTGGGGCCATAAATTCTCAGCTGTTGATCCAATTTAGTCCAAATTTGGTGCAGATGAATCAACTCGAGGAGATTTATCTGATAAATGTAATATTTCATTCTAAAACTTCCTTATTTTGTTCACTAGAGGAGCATTTTTTTAGCAAAACACTGTTTTTAGACATAATATTTAATTCAAGGAGTAGGAGGACAGTTGCTGCTTTCAAAACTTCCTCTCCTTATAGGAGCAAAGAGGTAAGATGGAAACACCTCACACATTACTGGTATGTTTCCTGTATCGGTAAGCCAGTGCACACACACACACACACACACACACACACACACACACGCTTCACCTCCTACACATCAGTTTCAATTGAAGAGAATCAACTTTTCACCCTCCTCCTGTCTCAGCACCATCAGGGAAAAGAAGGTGCCGTTTGTTCTTACAAAAAAAAAAAAGGAGTGAGAGGAATGTTGCTATGGAAACAGTTCGGACAAATGTAATTGTCTTCCTCCAGCTTTGCAGGTCAAAGCAGCGGACATTTCAGCGCCGTGACCTCTCCTTCTCCTCCATCCACCCACTGACCAGTGGGGGTATAATGGGTTTCCTGGAGACCCGGTTTCAGAAGTGATGCATCATGCAGACAGCTCTCAGAACCTTCCTGTTGTGTGTGTTTATTCTGAAGGTGTGTATATCGGATCTTACTTTGCTGTAAAATGAGATTCTGCATCTTTTCAACACTGGAGACAGCCAGGCCGTCAGAGGAAACTCACAACTGGTCGGTTATTTTAAGCACTCCCTCTCTGAAATGAGACCCATTATATCTGAATCTCCTTCATCAGCAGAATAAACCCAATATTCCGCACTTCTCCCATTCAAGTGTACCTCTGGCACACTTACCTGTACCTCTGGCAGTCTGTTATCGGCTCCACATTCAAGCTCCGAATCTTTTGTGAGGTTTTTTTTACGAATACTCGCAGGATTTGTCAGGTACTGCCTTGAAGGTTCATGATGTATTATTTGCAGGATGATGCAGCAACAGAGCAGCGATCCCACCGTCTGTCTGGTGAAACTGACAGTAACTGTGAGCTCAGATACTGCACAGAGAAAAATGCATCAATAGCTCCTCAAAGGTCAACAGGTCATCCTCTGGGACATAAGGGCTGTGTCTCAGTTCAGGGGCTGGATCCCTTCCGAAGAATCAGCCTGAGACCCTTCGATGTCCTGCTCATCTGTTAGGTTGAGCTCATCTTGAGTCACTATTTCTATTTTGAACCCGTTTATAATCTGACCAAGTGTTAGCATGAATCTGCTTAAGAGTAAGGGACCGAGAATGGAGCCCTGGGGGACACCGTAGGTCAAAGGGGCCACCGAGGAGGAGATATTAACATTGGCTATCTTTGATAAATGGACTTTGTTTTTTTCTTTCGGCATATTAAAGACTTTGAGTTCTTGCTAAACAGGATAATGTAACTTTATACAACCAAAAAAACAATGTTTTACTGTTCAGAAACATGTTTGCCCAAATACCATTCTTCATTTTATGGTAAATTCAGTGTCTTAAATATTTAATGAATACATTTAAGAAATGAAATGTGCAAAGGAATAGTTTTTTCTTGGTATGGACATTGACGGGTTAAATGAGTCTCACCAGCTCTTTCTGTCACGTTTCTAAAAACAATCTCAATGTTTTATGAGAAGTTTTAGTTTTTAGCTTAGCTTTGAGTCAAAGTCGTAAAAACCCTGCATTAAATATTGAAAGATTTGGACAGTCATAATAATAGTCATAAGAAGCACTTTTCAAAACAACAGTACTTAGGAATATAAAATACATACTTATACATATCATTAAACTTCATGTAATTAAATGTTAGCCTTCTTAAATTGATCGTCAACTCAGCCGACCACAACATCTTGATCGGGTCCAGGTCCAGATTTTGACTAGACCACTCCAGAATTTTATTCCGTCCGGTTCATTCAGAGCTGGACTTACTCTACTGATTGGGATCATTGTCTCTCACAGACCGATGACCTCACAGACAGACTAATGATCTCACAGACTGATGACCTCACAGACTGATGACCTCACAGATCGAATACCTCACAGACTGATGACCTCACAGACCGATGACCTCACAGAATGATGAACTCACAGACTGATGACCTCACTTACTGATGACCTTACTAACTGATGACCTCACAGATCGAATACCTCACAGATCGAATACCTCACAGAATGATGACCTCACAGACTAATGACCTCACAGACTGATGATCTCACTTACTGATGACCTCACAGGCTAATGACCTCACAGACTGATGACCTCACAGACTGATGACCTCCCAGACTGATGACCTCACAGGCTAATGACCTCACAGACTGATGACCTTAAATACCGATTACCTACATTCTCCTTCAGTAGAATCCATGTTTCCCTCCATGATGGCGAGTCTTCCTGGTCCTGAAGCAGCAGATCATCTTCTCAAAATTCCACTGCCACCTCCATGTCGGCCAGTAGGTCTGATGTTTTTCTAGTGGAATGCTGTGTTTGGTTTCCACAAGAAGGAACGGGAATCCCGTCTTCAAACAGTTTCCACTCATCAGTCCAGAGAAGATTCTCCCAGAAGCTCTGACGGTCATCAAGGTGTGTTGTGGGTAAATTCAGACCAGCCTTATTGTTCTCCTGGGTCAGCAGGAACTATCTCCTCACTACTCCCCCATGATGCCATTTAAGCCAGTGTCTGTGGAAGATTGACCTCTGACCTTTGCACTGGTGAGAGAGGCCAGCAGTTCTTTAGATGTTTTCTCTTGGTCTTCTATGACTCCCTGATGAGCATTCACTGTGATCTTGGAGGAATTCTGGTAGGTGGCCCACTTATTATTGGTCCAAGTCTTGTAAATTTTGTATCTCATTGTGGATCTGTGGAGTTCCAGAACCTTCAGAAGCAGGAAGTTGGCTCATAGGGGAAGCGTTGGAACACTTCCCCTATGAGCCAACTTCCTGCTTCTGAAGATAGTCTACTGAAGTGATGATGTGGTTGAACAGGGCTGGTTATGACCAGGTCTGCGTGGGTCTAGTCCGGCTGGAACCGGTTATTCGTGCCGTTTGGTAGTTTTTAGAATCTAATTTTTAAGGGGAGGAAAAAAATCCTGCACAAAAAAAAATTATGGAAAACTTAAATCACGGATCGGATCTCAATGAACAAAATATTTAAAACTTGACTTATACATATTGTGTCGTTTGTTGGGACTAGAATGAAGTAAGAACATTCAATGGAAACCACAACCATGAACCTATTGAGGACTGGATTCAAAATCAGATCCAAGATCAAAGTGAAAAACTGAAATCCCAGGTTCTGATCCAACAGGTATGGATTTCATCAGATCTCAAAATATAGGTCAATAGTGGGGGTTTGACCCCAACGTGCCTGAAGACTCTCCTGACAACGTCTGGTCCTGCTCCTTATGAGACAGAGGATGGTGTCATGGAGGACCTCCTCCCAGAACCGGATCAGGACATCATCGAGCTCCTGGACCGTCTGTGGTTCTACTTGATGGCGTCTGATGCAGTGATACATAAGGTCCCAGAGGTTCTCAGGTCAGGGTGGACTTTCCACCCTGAGGAGCTGGACCACCTGAATTACCTGCAGGTACCATCATGGTACCAGTAGAGACAATGACTCCAGAAAAATACACAACTAGAGAAAAATCCATCAGGGAGGATGAGGAGAGTGAAATGGTCTGTGGGCACCAACTGCAGAACCAGAACCTTATTGGGGGCTTATCCTGCTGTTGCCCTCTCTGGTCCACCTGGTGGCGCTTCTATCAGAACCAACGCAGCTAAAAATGGATTCACAGTCTTAACTTCCAAACCTCAGAAGTCCCACAGTCTGGACTCTGTCAGACTGTGATGAAGAAGAGTTCCTCTAATTTTCTGAGCAGTGCCCTTTTTCACACAGGCTCATCAGAACTTTTTTTTGCTTCAATAAAAAGACAATCCTCATTTAGACCCAGTATTTTCTGTTTACTCGGTTGCCTTTGTTGTTTTAAATGGAGTTTGAAGCTCCTGTGTGCCCAACGCTGATAAGGCGAATCCATTATGAAGATGAGGAAGAAGCTACGCCAGATAACGAGCCCCCGCTCCGAGGACGGTTCCGTGGACTCGTTCTCTGATCATTTCAAAGAAATCTACTACAAAAAAATAATCAGATGTGTAACTGGAGCAACACAAAGTATACGTTTGTAACATTAACATTTTCGTCAATCCTGAACGGATGTGAATATTTAAGAATTATAATTGAAACAGTTCCCAGATCACAGCGTTCAGATTTCCTCAGCGGCCGGCTCTGAAGATAAAAGAAGACAAACAATGCAGAGGAGTAGTCTTTATTTATTCTCTGATAACTTTGATGATGACAACTCAGTGGAATTCATTTCTGTTTATTTATTCTGTACACCACCAGCAGCCCAAAACAACTCAGTCAAACAGAGTCTACACACAGAAAATCACTACAACATTGAACGCATCATCTGGAGGGGGTGTGTGTGCGTGCGTGCGTGTGTGTGTGTGTGCGGTTATTGACAGTTAATGAAATCATGAAATTATGTAAATTGATCACAAACTATTTAGTTGATTTTGAGGCAAAGGGGGAGGAGCCTCCTGTAGATGAGATTAATGATGTGATTTAATTTCACTAAATGTGGATAAAGACGATTCATGTCGGATTCATTTATGATCTGTGACAGACGTGCTTCGTTTTCATCATTGCCGATTCATCTACGCCTTCATTTCATTCGGCGATTTATAATTCAATTTCTTAAGTGTCACTCAATCATGAAATCACGCCACAGCGAAAGATGTAGAACCTTGCAGCGATAAAAACTAGAGATCAGTCATGCTGTGCTGCAGCTTTGAACCGCGGATCATCTCTTACGTGAACCTTGGGATGCTGCTCCTCTTCATCGGCCCCGAATGTTGAACTTTCTAGTTTTGATTCAAGATCAAGTCGTTTTTCTCTGAAAGCTGATTTCCCTTCATTCGCTGCCTCACAGGTTGTTGTTTTTTTATTTATCGTAGCTGGTGTCAAAGCATCAGCCTGTCAGCGACTGAACGCTCCATCAGAACACCTGAGTTCTACAGAGGGGGGTGAGGAGCGGCGCCGAGCGAGGCGTTTAGAAATCAGACAGAATATGCAACACGCAGATCTTTCCCGTCAGACGAGGATCAGACAATCCTCTCAACCGGATCAGAACATCTGGACGACATTTAGAGGCTCTTACGATCATTGGCAGAGAGAGACTCTACATTATTGATGACATGAAACACAGGCCTACAGACAGACCCCTCACAAGTTTTCACTCCCATCATGCTCTCTGTGGAGGGCGTCCATGTCTGCCAGTCAGGACTCACAATCTCAGGTGAGGCAAATAAACAGCAGCGGGTCAGACCGCTGGAGATGGAGCACAAATATTAAGAAGAGGACTGAACCAACTGTGGTAGATGTCAGGGGGATGGCTAAAATAATTTAGGATTAACTGAACATGAATAACAATGTTAGTGGTGTAAGTGGCTTATTCTTAAATTGAAAAATAGATAATATCTGCAGAGAATAAATCTCAATGTCACGTTTTCCCAATCCTTCAGGGCGCCATCCGGCTTCAACTTATGATCAGGCAGATCCTTATCCTCCTCACACGTCACCAGAATCTGCCTCACCTGCTCCAAACTCGGTGTTTTTCATTGATGAGGGACAGAGGAGAGAGGCTTAAACTCAGAATGTGAAGCCTCAGCTTAATCATCCAGCAGGAGCCTGGCGGCGAAGGAAGTAGAGGCCGGCAGCAAGATGGAGGAAAACCCATTGTGATGGCAGCTAGAGGTTTTATGTCTGCTGGAGATCCATCATGTGGCGTGGAACTCTCAAACTAAACAAATCCAGTGAAAAGTGTGTTTCTAATCGAAACGGATGAGAGCAGGTGTTGATGAGGGGTGAAAAGGTTGTAAGAGGCAGAGATCGTTGCTACGGCTCTCAAAAGCCACACCCCTCTGCTCCGGGTCGCATCGGATGTTCGGTGGCATGTCTGCAGAACCACTCTCTCGGACTTTTAAAGTCATGACTAAGAATAAATTAGAGAAGGATCCGTTACAGACGTTCAGCCTCAGTGAGGGAAACAATCTTTAGTCTTAAATCTGTAATTAACAAGTGAAATCTTCTCTAGTCTTATTCTTGCGGCTCAAATATAAACATTTTGTCAGAGTCTCTCTCTCTCCCTTCAGGAGGAGACGGCCGGTGGTACAATGGAGGCTAAGCATCAGCGGCGGGTGAAGGATCAGATCGTGGTTATCTGATCCGTCATAAAGACGCATCAGCTGGTGCAGAAGCTAAAACCGCTCAAACATTCTGTCTCCGGAGCTTATGAGGGGAACCAACGTGGAATAAATGGGATTAAATAATTGGACAGACAAAAAAAAAAAAGGTGCTTCACAGTTCTACAGGTTGATGTGATTCTACTTGAGCAGCGCCTGAGCGAACATCTACCGCCCTGTTAGGGACCACATGACAGGTGATCTGTAGAAATCCCCCAGCCAATCACTGATCACATCCTGAATCGGTTTATCCCGTTACATCACACGACATTATTTCACATGTGTGTGAGGACTAATGTATGCCTACGTTAGTCCTCCCGAACAAGCAGCGGACACACCGCCACCTCCGGAACCACGCTGCTGCAGACGGCGCCGCCCCCTCAACGGCGACATCTGCCGACACATTTTCTGCTGTTTTCTTTTTTAAAAAAAATAAAAATCACACGCCAACTCCGGGATGACTGCTGAGCCCAATAAAGCGGCACCGAAACATTTCAGCTGCGTGTTCCGCTGAGGTGGGAGACGGACCGGACCGCCCGCCGGTGATTTATTTGCTATTGATGGTAGATGTTTGTGTTTGTCCTGTCCTGATGAATTGGCCTGCTTGTTAATGGCGAGCGTGGCCTCGTAGCGTATTCCCATTGAGACTACAGCTGTGGAAGCCGGACTAAAACGTCTCATCACTCTGTCCGGGTTCTGCCTCCGGGTCAGCAGCAGCCTTGGGGATGAACGTAGAAGCATTTCATTGTCGGCGTTTTCCCGCCATGATCAAACCTCTCCAGGCGGCTCCAACCGTATTAAAATCCAACAAAAGACATTTCATCTCGGCTTCCCTGCCTCCTCAAACACCTGAGATCAGCGAGGCAGCAGTGACTGCTGGGTAACAAGGCCTCAAACATAGGAGGACCCGCATGTATGAATTGTTAAGAAACTGGTTCTGGAGGAGAGCAGCTCGGTTCCCATCAGAAGAAGTTGATTTAAAATGCTAACTTTTACACTCTGAGCTGGAGCAAACGCCTCCTCCCTCCCGTCAGCGGCACCCGCAGTGGAAGTCCGCGTTTGGGTCCTTCAGCAGCTTCTTGCGGTCCACATGCAGACAGTCTATGTGGTACCAGGCGTCGCAAACGTCGCACTGGATCCACTGCACCGTGTCCTGCTGTGGCAGCTGGCACCGCGGCGCCGCGCACGGGTCCACCGCCCCGACAGCCGCCTCCTCGTCTTCCTCGTCATCCTCGTCATCCTCGTCGGAGGAGGAGGAAGAGGAGGAGCCAGAGGAGGAGGAGGCCGAGGAAGTAGAGGAGGAAGATGAAGAGGACGGCGATGGTAGGGAGGGGCGGGGCGGGAGAGGGTGTTTCCTGGGGCGGCCTCTTCGCTTGCTGCAGAGTGAGGAGGAGAGAAAAAGAAAAAAGAGAGGATTGAGCGGTGAGGAAGAGACGGGCTGTTTTTAAAGGCGGAGTTACGTCATAAAATCATGCATGTGTAGTTTGATTATTAAAGTCTCGCCACGTTCTGACATCATCACGCGCCGTCACACGCCTCCGAGTCACGCCGACATCACTCCCTGTAAAAGTGTGAACAAGCCAGATACTCCAGCGCTGAGCAGTTAATCAGACATTTAGGATCTGCAAATCCCGATGCACAAACCGTCCCTGAAGGCATCGTGTTCCGTCAGACCCAACGTTAGCCGCTATGTGTGACACACCAAGCAAATCCAACCAGTGGGGTTTTTTTCACCAAAATAATGTCATGTCATGAAACTTTTTTGGTTGCCGGGTGGAAATCCACCCTTCCTCTCGCCCTATGTCAGCCGGGACCGGCCCCAGCCCCCTCGACCCCGGACAGGATAAGCAGTTAAAGATGATCAAATAATGAATGAAGGTTTTATCTATTCATCTCAGGTCATTTCTATTTTTAGCTCCTCTGTGTTTAGTCCGTACGTTACCGCAATGGATAGACTCATGGAAGAGGTTTTCTTTAAGACACGCGTCCAGAGTGTGTTTGATTGAGGCTGATGCCGTGTCAATAACAAACGTGGGTGAGAGGGTTAATAATCATGTGTCATTATATGATTATATCCTGATCCACTGTTTGGCTGAGCTCATTCCGAGTCGCTATTTCTTATTGAAAAACACGGATCCTGTTTACAATCTGACCCAGGGGCAGCATGTATATGCTAAACAGAAAGGGCCGAGGATGGAGCCCTGGGGGACACCACAGGTCAAGGGGGCCACCGAGGAGGAGCCATTAATTCATGGTTATTGAGGGAGAGTACAAATTCAAATTAAGAACTAAAATTTCCTCCTGATAATGTTCGTCAGAGTCATTTATGTGTGTGTGTGTGTGTGTGTGTGTGTGTGTGTGTGTCGAAAGAAAGTTATGTAGTATGCTGGAAACTATTTCAGGAGTAGTGTTAAATAAACGTTAACATATTTTAGACTGTGTGGGTAACACCCCGAAGTAACAGAGTTTCTAAGGTCCGGCAGAAACTTGGAATTCCGCAGTAAATAATGTATTTCTAGCTGAAAATCAAGGTTAACATTCGCAGTCCTCCTCCTGCAGGGAAAACTAAACAGAACACTCGTAAATAAGAAGCAGCAGAAAGAGTAAGAATGATGGATTTTCCTTTTTTGTTGTCGACACTAAACCTGTTCTGACATTAAAGCTGAATCATTCAAAGGTTAGGTGAGGTGTCGGGTTCAGACCGGTTCCTAGAGGGCACAGTGGGAGGAGCTTATGCCTAAGAAGGTTTTAGTACATTAAGGTAGAATTAAAAAAAGTAAATACAATAAATGATGATTAGTAATTAAAGGAAGAAGAAAGGTTTGAAATAGTTGTGGTATTAATTAGAGATTGGATTTATGAGAGGAGCAGCCACACTATACGCATGCGGCAAACACGCACACACATGAGTTACCAGGACTCCAAACATCTCACAAGTAAACCAGAAAACACAAAGCTCACAATTTATACCGCCAGTGAGGACAGAAGAAGCTGCGGAGGAACAGCCCCCGAAAAACGTTCGGCAAAACCAACTTCATCGAACACCTCCAATTTAATCCCCCCGAGGAACATAGTCATATTAAATAAGCTGACGTTAGTAGAGCGGCTGAAGCTGGCGGGAGCTCAGAGTCAGCCCCGAGCCCCGAAGTCCCTGAACAAATCAAACGTATAACATATAATGGACAGAACGAGGCTTACACAGTTTTATTTTCACCTCTAAACGTCATAGAATACGTTTAAGAAACGTATGCCGCTGAGGTCGGAGGGTACGTTAACTTCAACAAGTCAGAATACATACACAATGCCGTCCACTTCCACTGTAATCCTTCAAAATAAGAGCACTTAAAATAAACTACTCATTTAGATTTCAAATCTTTATGAAAATAATCGGTATCGGCCGGTCACACTTAAAAAATTATTTAATATAATAAAAATCATTCATTGGCCAAGAAAATTAATACTAATACATTTAATTTATAATGCACTTTACATTTGGATCAAATCTCAAAGTGCTAAAATTGCAACCGGTGCACCTTTAAAATTAATGTTGTGTTATTTAATGTCACTTGCACGCAAATCTTCCCGACATCTTAAAGCGTCTTTCTGCGTCACAATCAAACCTTTTTTAGTTCTGACTCCCAGTGTAAGAAGAAAAAAAAACATATTCCATCAGAATCCTTATAAAGCTGTAATAATCACATAAATGTTCTCCAAGTAAATAATGATATAAAGTTTCTGCACTAGCTCACCTGGCATTGTGGTGAAACCTGCTGAACTGCACCCTGCCTCGGTCTTGCGCTCGGACCCTCACCGAGGGGGAGGCCAGGCTGTAGTTCTCCCCTCCGACCACCAGAGGGGAGAACACCGGCGAGCCGTTAGCTCTCCGCCTTCCTCTCGACGCCACCTGAGAGCTGTGTGTCGGTTTCTGCTGGCGGAAAGCTTGGATGTTGCCCTGCATCACCGTCTGGACGCGGTGGATGGTTTGCGGCGACTGCCTGTGAGCGGTGGGATGCGCGAGGGATGTCTGGTGGAGGTGGGGGTTCAGTCTGCTGTTGGTCATGGCGCCGTGGAAACTGCCGATGGTCCTGATGCCGACAGGAAATGGCCTGGCCTCCAGCGGGCGCCGGACGTCGTTGCTCTTGGGCTGCAGCGGCAGAGGAGGAGGTGGAGAGCCAAAACCCTCAGACTCAGACTTGTAGAGCCGCCTCCTCTTCCTCCCCCTCGCCCTCTGGCCATCCTCCACGACTCCTCCTGGAGCTGAACCAAAAGAAGAGCAGATGATCCTCAGCGGAGGGATCGAAAACACCCAGAAACACTTTTCAGTCTGAACAAAAACATGGATCTGAACAGGAAGAGAACTTATTCATAATTCCTAGAAATGAAGCTGAGGAGAAGGGGGAGGCAGTGAAAACAGAAGAGTTACCGATTCAGGGGAAAACTGATTAACGTTAAAAAGGTATCCGAGCAGATGTCCACCCGGCTGTGGGCATTTAACTCACAACCTGATCCACCGTGACAGAATGTGAACCTGGTGACGGAACCCGAGTCTGAAAATAAAGTACCGAGTAAGAACACTCATGAAAAGAAATTTGGGAGGAAAAATAAACTGGGTCTCTTTAAAAAACAAATGAAACTGTACAATTGAATTTGTTTTAATCGTAGGAGGAGAAATAAAGCGCAGATCTGGTGTCCAGATCGGATAGCCGTCATCATAGCAGCATTCATGCCACCACGCCTTCATTTCAGGCGTTATAAGAAGAAACCGGTCCAGGAGACTGGGACCAGAGTCAGTGAGTGGTGGCAGATATTCAGAAATCCAGTGTGGACCCTCAGGTAAGGTCCTTAGGGCTACCAGCACCATCTAGTGCCGGTCCCAAGCCCGGACAAATGGAAGGGCTTTACAACGTAAAAAAAACCTGAGCTTAATAAATTATAAATGTGTGGAACGAGATGATCCGCTGTGGCGACCCCCTAAAAAGGGAAAGAGCCGAACCACTGGTGAGCCTCGTCTCGTTTCTGTCCTGCGTTAAAATCCGGAACTTAACATTTACCATGAAATATTAGAAGAACCAGACCTTCGCTGTAAGGGTATATACCCGAATAATTCCCCAATCCCCTTCAAGGTAAAAGGGCTGAACTTATAAAACGCTCCTCTGGTCTGCTCCAACACTCAAAGTGCAGAGTCAGCATTCACACAGGGAACACAAGCAGGCGATGCGGCTGCGATGACGATTCTATAATAACCTCCACAATTCTGGGATCTAAATTTCTCGCGTTCATAACCTGACAAATAAAGACCCACTATCATTTTACACTCCTTCATGGTGGCGTCTAATTTTCTGCCTCGGCCTCCGTTTTCATGTGTCGTTTGTGTTTTATGCCAGTTTGTACGTCAGTGGTCCACAGGGGCTGGTAGCCCACACCCCCAAAAGACCAATAAAGGCCAGGCACCCACGGGCTCCAGACCCGCCACGATGGAGCGGGGGGGCGAAGGCACGGGCGAGCCAAGGACCTATCTACGGTTCACCCCAAACAACCCACTCCAACCCCAAACTGGTTGAAAACCCGCCACCTGTGTGTGCGCTTCTTTGTAATATCATCCCGCCATGCCCACCCCGGCGGGGAAACACGACCTTTCATACTGTGATAGGATTCACAGTATGTTTCTCCTCAAACATTCTGCGGCGTCTCACCTCCTCGACTCCTGGGCTCGTCGGAGCTGTCGTCCTCCAGCAGCACCGTGTGAGCAGACTTCCTCCTGCTCCTGGAGGTCGGCTGGAGGGACTTTGCCAGAGGCGCGGAAGCCGCGGAGGAGGACGTGGGAGGTGTGGAGGGACGGAGCACAGAGGAGAAGCTCCCGGCCAGAGGCGGTGAGGAGGAGGAGCCGGGGTCCGATGTGGTCCCCTCGTGGCTGTGGCTCCTCTGGAAGGTCCAGGCGCTGCCCCTCATCTTACTCAGGCTGCCGATGGAGTTGAGGATGACGGTGGCCCGGTTGATGGACAGCTTGGTCAGGTCCAGGTTAGCGTCTTCCTTGCGATCCAGATTGGTTCTGATCCTGTTTTGCAAGTCTGAGGAAAAGGTCCCGGCCTAGAAGACAAAATACAGGCACATACGGAGGATTGACTTTATTCTCTAAAGTACAAAAGAAAACATCAATCAGGGCTCAGGAGGATCTTCCAGAACTAGACAGAAATTCTTCCTATAACGACTTTTGTTAGAGACAGAACCTCGCCAGAGCGGTCGTCTGTTTCCGGACATCAGATGAAACATCAACCAAGAAGTGTTAGAGAGCGGAAGCCGAGAACGGATACAGAGATATTTGATCATCACAAGATAACGACATAATTATCTCAGGCGATGACATCATGGCTTTGAGATGCTGCTTGTGTCATCGGCTCAAGTATGAGATAAGTTTGGGTTTCAGAACCAGAGAGGCTTTTATGGGTCAACACTTTGTGTGAACTGGAGGTCAAAAACTTTGATTTATCACATTTGATCATATTTTACCTTCTAACCTGGACATAAGCGCGACAGTTTATGTTTAATATTTCAACATTTCTATTTATCTGAAGGCAACTACAGACTTTTATGGAATTAGCTTATTATGTCCCCGAAAAAGTCGGGAACATTTTGGAACCGCCGCAGGTTTGGACTCAAACCAACTTTATTTCCAAACACATTCAAGAAACAAAATGTTTTAGTCGTCCAGACCGCCGTACAGTCGAAAACTTAAAGTTTACGTTACAGAAACGCATTAGGACTAGAAAGAAAGAAATGTCCAACACTCATCCCGGGCTAAAAGCCAAGGAATAAGAATAAGGAGAGATAAAAAAACAAAAAAAAACAATAAAACCTTAAAATGAATCCTAAAACGTTTTTGGTAGCCGGTGAAGGGAGGCTCAAACCTGAGAGGGAGGAATGGCCCCCGCCAAAATAAAGTGTATTACACTAGTCCAGTGCAGTTCTAATAAAACAATGAATACGCTTTTAAAAAATCATTAAGGGTTCAAAAGGTCTTAATCTTAGATAAAAGCCTCGACTGATAAAAAAAAAAAAAAAACTAAACGGATTTAACCGTAGAGTTTATCACGATTAAAATCACAAGATAACTCAAAAAACATTTCATTGGTCATTTTCAAATTTAACATCTACATAGACTTTAGTGCGAGGAAGAACTGGGAATAATTTAGGAATGGTCGCTTGTGTATTTCTGACACTAGGGGGAGCTTTATCTCCAAAAGATTTTTGGGCCCCACTTTCTCAACCGTTGGTCCGATTTAGTCCAAATTTGGTGCAGAACGATCGATTTGTGGAGATTCATATTTCATACATCACGTTTTTCTCTAGCAGGTCATACCTTATTAACCAGGGTAGATTCTTATAAATAGAGTTTTCCCGACCGCTGGTTCGGTTTGGAAGTAATTTTGGTGACATACCGAGATATGTCTTCTAAATGTTTTACCCACCAGGGGGAGCTTTGTTACTAAAAACACTCTTCCCTGGACATAACTTACTAACAGCTGGTCCAATTTAGTTGGAATTGTACATACGATTGGACTCTAGAAGATCCATCTTGTATACATCGTGTTTTACTCTAATATTTTATATTTTACTCACTAGGGGGAGCCGTTTCTTTTTCTGAAAAACAGACAGAACTTCACATTTGATTTGAGGAGTTCAATAAGGGGGGATTGCTCGTACAACACAGGGGATTGGGGGCTGTTCGGGGACATACTCTTGCTGTAGGGAGACGACAGTGTAGAACTAGTTTTTCATTTATATTGGAGAAACGACATCTAAATATGAGTCCAGCTGCTGCTCAGTACAGAATCAGTGGATAAAGAGGCGACCACGTCTGCAGAATGTGTCTTAAAGCAAAGATTACCTTCGGAATTGTGATAGCATCAAAGTCCAGTGGGCGAACTTTGACCTTCTGGAACAGGAAGTAGAACTCGGGGCTCCCTGGAGACGTCTGGCCCCCGAAGGTCAGCGTGTCGCCGTCCGAGAGCTCCCACTGGACGCCAGGCTGGAGGCGGACCTCGTTGACCCAGGTGCCTGACAACATCAGATTTAAACAAGAAAAAGTGTCACGGCAAACTTCCTGTGCTCGGTTCTGATGTTCAGTGACATCCATCACGCACCGGTCCAAACAGCTTCGCCGTGGAATGCGATGTCACCTGATCACACAATACTCTAATTTATGAATGTCTCACGGACAAGAGTGTGGCGAGATCGAAGAGGTAAAATGGGAAAACGGTCAGAAACGGGCCTGGAATCGAGAAGCTGGAGGGCTGCGAGGAAACCAGGACCGCCATGACAGCACGGAACAAGGAATGCTCTGCAACTTTAATGGCGGGCGGGAAGAATGTGCTTAAACGGAGTGTGAGATGAAATTAAGACACCGAGGATGCAGCTAGATTTGGAGGCTGTCAGAGCGACCTCTTCCTCTTCCTCCTCCTCCTCCAGCATCTCTGCAGACTATGAGCAAACTGACTTGACGTCTCCGACCTCGCTGCACCCAGGAGAGAAGGTCAGACTACTTGGTGACAGCATGCCCACAGACAGCGTCGTGTCCGAGGAGGATACTGATGATATCCACCACCGAGTTCTGAAGCTGTGTTTTTCATTGTTGTATTTTTTCGTTTCCATGGTTACGCTGGAATTCTGGTCGTTCGTTTCAAATTACAGTCTGTGGAAAAAAAACTAAGTGTCGAACAAAATGAATGATCACGTCTCCATCGTTCCGGGGGAGCCTTTGGATTTTTAAATATTTGTAAAAGAGTATTTTGCAGTCAACAGGGACAAACTAATCAACTTCTTTCTGCCCTCAATCAAATGCAGCCGAGGCGCTGCCCTTAATTTTAAGACTCACGAGGAGTTCGCAGGAGTGTAACCGGTGCAGAACTTGTGTTTCTCATAGACGGGTCGGAGTGTGTCTCTCACCATGGCTGCTCCGGTCCTGGATGTTGACCCTCCAGCCCTCCTCTTGGGACGCCGCTTCGCCTCCGCTCGCCTCTTTCTCGGCGTGCAGCTCAGCGTGGATGCGGGACACCGACGTGGAGTCCAGCGTGACGTCGCAGAGCTCTGCCGCCCGGCCCAGACGGAACACCGAGTGGCTCAGCGCCGGCCTGAACGTGTACAGATCCCGCGCCGAGTCGCCGGAAGACGAGCCGATCCGGAGCAACTGGAAGCAGGGCTGCACCCCAGATGGCATGACTAACGGGTTGGGCCGTCTGCCGCCGCCAAACTCGCTCATCTGCCCCGCCCTGGGGGCCACACCCTCTCTGTGACGGGCCCTGGATTACAGCCGGCTGAAGTCCATCGTGAGACTCTTTGCCGAAGTTAAATGGAAGGCATTTGGGCCAAGAGTGGCGTCTGCTAAAATAGAGCTATGACGGAAGAACCTGTTGTAAAGACGGACCTGAAGGAGCGGCGCCTGAAGGTTAGAGGCAGGTGCAGGCGCTCTGAGAAAGAGACGTGAGCGTTATTATTCTGGGCGGCTGACGGCCGATGACCTGCAGAGAATGCATGAATAAAGAATGAGGCTAAAGACACTGCTGGAAGCTCAGACTCAATCACCCGCGGAGCCAGACGCTACAGGCCGATGGTTCTGAGAGCAGAGAGCTGCAGTAAAGTGTCTGACTGAAGGTGCAGAGAAATGTTTTAAAGCTGCGACGCGAGTCCGAGCGGATCAAACCCAGACTCCTCCCATCAGCAGCCTCGCAGCAGGGTCCGATCTGAAAGAAAAAAAAAAGAAAAGAAATCCTCTTAAAAACAAATCCAATGTGTTTGCGGCTCAGATCAGATAACTCAGGACCACAAAACCCACAAATGCGAGCAGTTATATTTGAAGCTGTTGCGCTCTAAAACCCCCAAATGCTTCAAATGTATTAAAATAAGACGTGGAAACGTAAAAATGTGTTTAGAATTTCTATTTACCTGAATACATTGGGGGCCAGTTTTTTGAGTGTTAGAGACTTGTATACAATATGATTAATACAAACCTTTTTTTTTTGCAAATTATGCATTTAAGACGATAAAAGTTGATTAAAACTTGGAAAACTTCAAATAATTATAATTAATATGAAAGAAGTAGTGAAGACTTTAAATGTTAAATTCTCAGGTTTTATAATTCTACAATGTAGGTGAATTGCACCTTTAATTTTACTCTCATCATACATGTTAGGAGTCATTAAGATTTGTTATAAATACATTAAAATAATGAGTTGAGTTATATGAGAATATATCATTAAATTAAAGAGGTTTTAAAGTGTCGTCTGATTTGATTCGTCTACTTTGAGATGGATCTAAAAAGTGTTTTTCTTCTTTTATGCAAGCTCTCTGTTTGTGCTTCTTTCTTTCTTGTCTGGGTTCAATGTTTGTCAGCAGCGATAGACGAGGTTGAAGATGACGGATCAAAACAAGGTGAGGTAGAAATGTAAGAAACGGGTGGAAAACGCTTCAATCAAATTCTGTTTATTCCTTCAGCCTTAAAAGATGAGGAGTACCATCACTATAAAGATGAGTGAATGTTTTCTAGCAGCTGTGATTGTTTGTTGTGTTTGTGGAGGAGAAAAAGAAAGAATGAACATTTTAGATTACGATGAATTGTGGCACAGAAACTCATCTTATCTCATTACATGTCAAATGTAGCTAAATTCGGACTAAAACTAGAAACAGAGCCTAAAATCTGTCACTTTGTCAGCAGTGGACGAAGTATTACGAGCCTCTACCACACTGCAAAAATATTTGACTACAAGTAAAAGTTAACCCTTACTTTAGTAAAGCTAAGAAAAGTATAAGTAAGTAATAAGTCTTATTGCAGTAAAAGTACATCGGAATGGTTCTGCTCGGTATTTAACTATTATTTTAGGATTATTATGGAATTATTGTGTATGTTTTACTGCGGTAGACGCTCAAAGATTATGTAAAGTGACCTACTTCCTCTGCTGTCGATTAGTTTAATCTTAAATATTAATAGCCCGTTTTTATCTTATTGTCCAGATCAGCCACAAAAGGTTTCTCTTACAAAGTTAAGAGATTAAGAAACATCCGAAATCAATACTACTGCTGCTTTCACTTTGTCGTGTTGGATGAAGTATTCAGGTCATTTCTTTGAGTAGAAAGTACTCATACTTTAGCGAAAATACTCCATTGAGATTGAAAGTCACGGATTCAAACCATTAATTAAGTAAATGTTTAAACGTATTATCAGCAAAATGTAATAAAAGGATGAAGGTAAAAGTTCCTGATGGTTCCTTTAAGACTAAATGATAAGACAGTTTATCACAAACATTCAAAATCAACACATTAGTGAAAAGTAACGGGTAACTGCAGCTGTCAGACTCATGTAGTCGAGTACAGAGGGACGTTACTCCTGAGATGCAGTCGGGTCAAACTATTAAGTAGCAGAAAATAAGAATAACGTAGTGAAGCCCGAGTACCTAAAATCTGCACAGTACTTGAGTAAATGTACTTAGTTACTTCCCTGCGCCGCATGTCGGGCATCAGCTGCACGTCCACTCTGACAAATCACAGGACATGCAGCAGAAAACTACCGGTGGAAACGATCGGTGGCCACGTAAAAACCTTTATATACAACAAAGAACACCCATAACCTCTTTAGTCTAACTTCTTACCTCACCAACGAGGATTAACTTTGACCGGCTCGAGAAAGAGCAGCGACATGTCGGAGTCTGTTGTTCAACTTGTCAGTCAGACAGGATGACGGTGACTGACTTTACCGCTGACACTCAGCAACAACAACGGAGCCTCGGGGCGGGTTTACCGGGAACTCTTCTAAACAAGTCGATGTCTCAACAATCGGGCTGGAATCCCTCATATATAGGTGAGACGATCGGTGAGCTCTTATTGCCTCGCCAGGGTTCACCGGAGTTTGTCGCTTTCTTTCCTCCCAGGAGGAAGTACTTTGAAATTTGGCGCGTCCTTCCCGGGTCTTCCTCGCACTAGAAGCGACGTCATTTCCTGCTCCTCCCTGATTGGCTGATGGCCAGCGCGCTTTCTGCGGGAGCAGGAAGTGTCGGACGGAGGAGAACAGGATGTTAAATAAAGCAGTGGGAAGTAACAAAGTATAATAAAACTTTATCATTTAAAAGATTTTTCTACGGGAACTTTAACTTCCATAAGAACCAAAGAAACTCGCTTTAAAGTGATTAGTGATATTTTCTTCTGCAGTAAGTTTCTGAGACAAAGATTTAAAAATGGACAAGAACAATTGTCAATTTGTGAGTCTGACATTGAAATTCATGAACATCTGTTTTTTTAATTGTTATTCTTCTAAAAGCTTTTGGGAAGTTTTGTCAAAATTGGATATCTGAAAATTACTCTCACTCTCCAAAATTAAACTATCTCAGTATTAAATATGAAATTAGGTTGCAGATCTTCTTTTTTTTTAAAAAAGATCCGACTTTACAACAACTTGATTATTTTAGACAAACAATTAATTCACAGATGATGCTTCAGGAAAACCCGTCCATTATTCCTGACCTTCGTTAATGAGTTAAGAATTTCTTTAAGAAACCATTGAAATATGTCAACACAAAACAAGCGTTGTCTGTTTATTATAATTTATCTGTGTTAAATGTTTTTGCTTTCCCTGTTATTTCTTTCGCTATTCATTTTTTCATTTCATAATCTTATTATTCCAGAATGTTGCCATTTATTTTTTATTTCAAAATTTTAATCTTATTCATTTATTTTCTTTTAATGGTTCGGTGCAATATTTGGACACATTTAAATGTGGTATTTCATTTTCTTCTGTCACAAATATCGTTTTTTTTGGAATTGTAATCGTTATTTAAAGTTCTTTGTTTTAATAAAGTTTTTAAAAAGAAGTAAAATAAATATTGAAAGAAAATATAACTTAATCAAGACAAAAGTGTTTTAAAACAAGAAAACATACCAAAATTTAAATTTAGCACTGGAAAACAAGAGGAGACCCGTAAAACATGAAACGATAGTTACAAATAATTTAAACTGTTAAAATTTTTAATAATTACTGAGCTTCAAACTATAACACATGCTGTGTGAAAGAGGAAAATAGAATACAGTGTTTCTGCAGTGCCTTAAAAAGTTTTTAAAAGTCTACATAATCTGAAAATGTTAATCTGAATACTTTTCTAATTCATACTTATTTGTTGAGGTGTTATGTACAAGGTCCTAAATAGAACCTGATAGATGTAAAGTACAGATATATCCATATCAATATTTATATTCATAAAGGTATTAATGGAAACCATTTTTCTTTTTTGTTTTGGTAATAAGATGACGGTATAGAGCAAACATGGTTGTTTGATCTTATATTTTATTAACCTATTTAAAATGTTCACAATCAGTTCTACTTGTAGAGGATAATGCTTTTGTGTGAGTGTCACGGGTGAAAATGGGACAAAAATGACGCTAATATGAGTCACTTTCTGCCGGCATGATAATCATCTACTTCCAGAGGATATCTGCATTTAAGCTGCTTCATGGTTTTTAGGTTAAATGTATTTTAAACATAAAAGGGATTCAGACGAACTCTTAAAGCAGGAAGTTCAATGCAGTCACACCAACTTGGACTATTTTATATCAGAACCTGAAACCTTTCCTTTTGTCTAAAAATGTAGTATTTGTCTCATTTCTAGTCTAAATATCTGATTGCACTTGATTTAAGACCATCACTGAACGAGTAACATTTATCTGAGACACAGAGAATCCTTTTTAGGCACTTGAACGTCTTGTTAGGTCAAAGAATCTTGAAAATATCTCAAAAGCTCAGTTTAGTTTAGGATTTCCATCTAACTTAAAGAAGAATTTTCTTCTTAAAAGGCTTTAATAATCATCTCTAATCTTATTTCAACGTCCTAATGGTCTTAAATTTAGAACTATGTCCATACTAAATAAACGTAAACTTTATAAATCTCTACAGGGGAAATTTATTAGTTTGGGATAAAAAAACTTTTTTAAAAACTACAAAAAAAAATCCAAAAATGCTTTTTATAATAAAAACAAAAATGATACGGTGTGAGCTTGGAAAAAAAAAAAAAGGAAAAGAAAAGAAACAAAACAAATTTTAAGTTTTATTGGTTGATTCTAAGATACAAAACTTGTTAATATTAGTTATATTAGTTATTTGAGTGTACGATAGTTAATACTAGAGTTTACGACGGAAAATACTAAAGTGTAAGATAGAAAATATTAGAGTGTGCGATTGAAAATACTATAGTGTACGATAGTTAATACTAGGGTGTACAATGGAAAATACTAGAGCGTGGGAGGAAAAATACTAGAGTGTACAACGAAATGACAAACGGCACCAAATGTATCGAGTGTCTGTTGAAAAGTACTTTAATTGAAATCATTCATTCAATACAGGAAAAGAGAGAAGCTTTACAAAAGTCGGTGCAGGACGCCAAAGGGTTTGATCCAATGACCACGGGGTTATTCTTGAAGGTAACAGGAAGGTGTGGTCAGGCGTTTTATGGCAGCGGCGTGAAGTATCATGACAGTCAATGATTAGCCAGCTGTGGAAAAACATTAAAGGAGATCTGAAGACTTAGATACGACGCATCCAAGAGTCTTCTGTCAAAATAAAGGCAAGAACAAATTACAACGGACTCTGTCATGCAGCCGAACCAGAATTACTGGTGACGGCAGAACCAGTACATTCGGTGAAAAGAACTGCAAGAGTAAAACAATTGATACACAGAAAATAAAGTCACCAGGAGATCACGTCAAAACCAAAGGGGATTTCTTTCACAAAGTCTTTTTTCCCCCTTTTTTCTGCTTTTTTTCGCAGGAGCCACGGCAGCAATATTGACGGTGACAATACTCCAGCGCCTGAGTCCAAGTACAAGCAATGGGATTTCAAAACTGGCCCTGTGAGGCCTCCTGACACTGAGCTGACCCAGAACCAGAGAAACACCTGCTGGTATCCGACGCCCATAAAATAAATCCAATAAAATAAAATGCAACTTTTACAGGAAAAAAAAATGCACAAATAAATAAAACCGCATAAATTACAACCCATTTAACAAAAAAAATGAATGAGTTGAAATGGGTTACAAATATGTAGTGATAAATTATACAAATAATAACTTAATGAATAAAAAAACTTGTTCAGCCAGAACATTAGAACCACCTGCCTGCTATTGATCCCCTTTAGCTACCAAAACAGCTCTGTGATGTCACGGTGACATCACTGTGTGTTCTTACACCCTTCTCTAAGAACATGTTTTAGCGTTTTCTGCAGTTTTGGCTATCTTTCACTACCCACGGCCATCTATGAGCCTTAGGCGCCCATGTACCTGGTGGTCCTTTGGTAGGTTCTAACCACCAACTAACTAACTCCACTTCAGACCAGGAACACCCTGGAGATGTTCTGACCCAATTATCCAGCCAATCTGGTGCTTGTCACTAACTACTGTCACACATAAACATCATCTTCAGGACAAACATTCACTTTTTGCTTAATACATCCCACCCACCGACAGGTAACCATGGTGACAAGATAATCAATTTTATTCCGCTTGCCTTGCCATTGGTTATAATGTTATGGCTGATTGGTGTAGATCAAAAACCGGTTTGAAGGGAAACACGAGACAGAAATAGCCTAGCTAAAAGCCTTTGTGTGCACTGTACAACATTAGCAGATACCAAAAGTGTGCCTTTAAACGTGTGACTGCACATGAAACGGATCTCTGGGACGTTCCTTTTGAAACGTCTAAATACGCACCATCAGTCACGTGATGTTGAAAACGTGGTCGCTGGGACAAATATAAAGCTATAAATGTGATTTAAGTAGGTGGAATGTTGATTACTGCCTGTGATTGACAGAAATGAGTCTCATCAGAAAAAGCTCTTTGCCATAAACCAACATTAAAACACGATGAAACAGCCGGATGAGGCCTTCAGGTGCAAATAAACATCTACTTAAGGAAGGCATGCACTTTGGTTCCCATCTAGAGGGATCGTGCTGACACCAGCAAGAGATAAAACATTTAAAAAAAACACCCTATAGAACTGGCAGCAATAAAAAAAACACAAGAGATCTCTTTCAGTATCAATTCATTCTGACAGCCAGCAGTTCAGGGCGATTTTACGAGTCAGGAGGATCGTGGGTCACAGCTCAGCTACAACATCAGGACAGACCCACGGGGCTGGCCGCGTGGAAAAGCGATTATTATTATCATTATTAGCGATTAGCATAATGGCTGCTGTCCCACAAGCAATCTACATGTCAGCATGCTACACGGGCTCGGAGCGGTACCGGGACAGCAGAGGGGGGCTCCGGTATCAGAAAGCACTATAGTAGCAAGAATATAGAAGTTCTGGTGCTAAATGTGACGCTACAAAACGTTTCAGAAAGTATTCAGGCATGTTCATTCATTTAAAAGAAATGCACTTGCGTGGTTGGGGATGCCGTATATTCGTCCCAAAGCTTCACACAGATTATATGAAAAAAAGAAAATTACATGATTTCTTTTTTTTGATTTTTTTTTTTTTGTGTCTTGTATAAAAAACATTCTCGGGTGTTCTGTGGTGGGGACAGATGTGTGAAAACACTGCAAACTCATTTCTACTCAAGTCCAACCCAAGTGATTCTAAACATGTCCCAGAGCAGGAGTGCTGCTGACTTGGGATCAGCTTAGTGAGAAAAAGATCCACTTTGTTCTCTATTTACATATAAATGCCCTTAAATACAACTTGGAATAAGATTAGCGTGATAAAAACCTGTGCTTTTATTTTCTCCTAATGATCCACCATTGATCAAATATGAGACCAAACCCAATGAAATGGCACAGAAGAGAATTATCTTAAATCTGTAAATATCTTCTGATATTTTAAAATCAAATATCTATAAAAGATAGGAGCATACCAATAATGCAACACTGCAGGATTTGATTTTATAACATTCTGTAGCGCTAGCCCATAATAAAACCACCCTGTCACAAACCTTTAGCTTTATCCTTCATTATTAACTCACATGTTATTATTAACTGGGTTTTTTTTCATCTCGTTCTTTGTTTCTAAATTTATGTTTTAATCCATTTTACAATCCTAACGCCTTAATTACACGTTCTGTGTCACATTAAACATGTTCTAGGAACACATACAGTATTAAGTTTTATTAACTTTCTTCATTTGCTGATCAGCAAAGTTGGAATTTTAATATCTATTGTGGAATTGAAAATTAAAAGAAAAGGAAAATGGCAACATTTAAAAAACATTGTCAAAAATGTGTTTTAGGTGGTCCATTTTAAATCCCACATAACTTTCATGGGAGAACTAATGGATATAAAATATTCAGACATCATCGCGTGGATATAATACGCTGATTGGCTTCTTCATGCTGCAGGATGAGAAACAGATGATCCAGCTCCCAGGGGTTAGACTCAGATTCTCGGCAGCTAATTATTCATTTCTCCGATAATTTTTCTTTTATATGTGTGAAAGATTCAATTTTTGGTTTCATGAACTGAAATAAAAATCTATATTTACGCAGCTCCCTGCTCGACCGCCTCACACCACTTTCATGCGACGGCGTCTCGCAGATGGTCATCCGGAGCAAACTGGTGGATATTTTTCATTTAAATAATTTAAATAATTAAAAATATGTATATTAATGGATGAAAATAAATCTAAAAAAAAAATTTTTTTTTTTAGATAATTTTAAATAATTAATCAAAATAAATAGAAATGCATTTAAACTAGGGTATTTTTTTATTGAAATAGTTAGAGCATCTGATTTTATTAAATTTACGATTCACTTCAATATTTTGTCTTCAGTTTACAAAAAAAAAAAAAATCATAACTATTCCTACATTTTCAAGTTTTCTTCTTCTTCTTTTTTACAGTGCAGTAATCATAAGGTGAGAAAACTGAAAAATCTACTGCATCACGTTGCCTTGATAACTTCTCAAGGTTTTTGTAACAACCTGGAACTTCTATCCTTTAAAAAACAGCCCGACGGCAGAGTGAGTAGCACTCTTGAGGAAGGTGCAGGGTTCAAATCCACGGTTGAACTTTGGTTCTGAGTCTGCATGACTTCCCTTTGATTACCCCTCAACCAGTCCAACAACATACAATAAAGTTAAAGTGGGTCGGGGTCCCATCCCACTCTCATTCATTACACAGAACGAACGATTTCAATTGAACTGTGATTTCATGAGGATTATAATGCGTGTTCCTATCTTGTATAATATTTGTGTCCTCCTGAAATGAGTCTTGAGTCCACAGTGGAGGAGAAAAACCCTGTTTCTGAGTCAAACAGTGCCCCCCAGAGGCGACTCCAGATAACGCGACCCTGAAGAAGAAAGGATTTCGTCGTTGTGACCCAAACCCATGGATGACACATGAGTAAGCCTGCCCACACTTCGGGTCCTACCGGTTCCGTTCACCTGTTGGGGATGTGTGCTTAAAGGATCAATGCAGGTTTTGATAGTATAAAATCTTGCATAAGCCTTATAGTAATAAATATATTAGTGTTTCCACACTACTCACATGCAAACCACGTTATTATGAGTATTAACACGAGGGAAAACGGACGTTACTGAGGATGCAGAGATGTGCCGAGTCCGGTTCTAGCCCAGTGGACGTTTGTGATGTCTCTGTGCCATTATCGTTAATATTGCTCTAGATTTAACTGAGGACCCTTTGACCGTCGAGTTGTCGTTAGCACTCTCGCTCTTCATATCGGCGCCGATGTGAATCGATATTTACACCAGCCTTAGAGGCCCGGCTGATGCCTCCGGTCTTAACGAATCAAAACGTCCCTGTGAAAGCACCGCGCTGTAAAACTGAAGTCAATATTCTAACGACATCTAAGCGTGCCCATCGGCCCACAGGCTTAATCTGACCTCTGCATTAAAGACGGATCTTTATCCTGAATAAGAGGGGAGCTCGTTAGCCTCATCGTCTTTTCTGCAGATCCATATTTACGCTAGCTGCTACTGGTTTTAGGTTACGACAAAGCTTCAAACTGTTTATTCATTGTGCTTTTTACTCATCCATAAAGCAGACATCTGTGTCTGCCCTGCATCTGGTGTGACCAGAGAAGGTAAATTCATAGATCCCACAGGAAGTAGCCATGCTGCTGTTAGAGCTGTGGACAGACGCTGTGATGGGGACGTCTTAAATGGGATCACAGGGACAAAAGACCCTAACAATGATGGGGGCAAAAAGAAAAAAGAAAGTGACCCTGTAAGTGTAGTGTGGAGAGTCTCTATCTCGTCCTGTGTCTGTGAACAAGCTCCCTGAGGCCTGAGTTCACCCACAGGCTCAGGAGAGGAAACATAATTGGTCACCAGCAGTTGTTCTGAGAGCTTAATCCCATTGACTCTGTTCCTGCTTCTTAATCGATATGTTTGTGTTCGTTATGTGTGTTCGCTGCTCGCCTAGTAAAGCTGTGTTGAAAGTCAGGTCTCTCTCTCTCTCTCTCTCTCTCTCTCTCTCTCTCTCTCTCTCTGGTCTATTGCCTGTTTGTTCCTGCCTTTCTTTATCCTTCAACAAGACACTGTAAATGTCGTTAAGTGTTCATCTTAATGAGCCACGGCGGATTTCAGCGGGTTTTAAGAGATGCTTCAAATTCAAAAGCAATACAGACACAGTTTTAGACTTTATGTCTGGAGGCTATGGTGTTGTGAAAAACAAAAGCCCCCCCCCCCCCCCATTTTACTGTTGCTCCTAATATCTGTTCCTGCAGCCAGGAGCTGCTGCACCTCAGGAAAGACTCAGGCGTATGAACAGCCTCCAGGTGCTTTTCACATTAAACGTAAATGTAAGCATTTAATCTAATTTGGTTTTTAACTCGACAGTACCGAAGTGATCATCTGGAGCCAGTTAATTAAAACTTGTACACTCGGCTACTTTGGACCACTTCCTGTGATGATTTATAGCTCCAAGGTTACTGAAGCTGAATGCCCTCGACTCATTTAAGGGCGTAACGTGGTCACAGAGTGGCCGAATGCTTTCAAAATGAAATGTCTGTCATCATTTGGACTTAACGTCCATGACAAAGGGACGTCTTTATAACGCCATCACTGGTTCTGTTGTGTACGCATGCAGCAAATGTATGGACTTAATGGTCTACCTATGTTGTGGTGTTCCAAACAGCACCCTCCCTCTAAGGAGCCTCTGAATCAGTCTTTCTCCGGAGAGGACGAGGCTACAATCATTCCTTCCACGCGCTTTCTGCCGGGATCAAATAAAAGAGACGGGGATGAGGAGTCGTGGGGGCGGTGTCTCTGGAATTCATCATTAGTATGTGTGGAATTAAATGGACCTGTAGCATACAGGTTTTTCTTTGGATACTGCTTTCAGACGTGGCGGATAATAACCATTGAATATAATAATGATGACTATCACACATGAGAGAAAGGAAAACACCCAGCGGCAGATGCATCGCAGAGGCGGCGCTCCGTCTGCAGAGCTCGTTTAAGGTTTTCTTCGGGGAGAATATGTTGAAGGTTTTTCCGGTAGACTCGGCTCCTGTCTGAGAGGCTGACAAGCTTTCGGACACACTCGCAGTGTTAATAATAGAGCGTGTGGTGGGGGTAGAGGAATGCAATCATCGAGGCGTTGGTCGGATTGTGTGAGAGCGAACAAAAGGGCTGTCAGAGGGAACGCGTCGGGATTCGGCCGCTTTTCCGTTGTTGTTAGCAGCCTCCGTTTCTAGAACACCGCGTCTAATACCGAATCTAGCCGTCAGATTGTCAAACTCCTGAAATGCTTTTTGATAACTTTTTCAATAATTTGCTTCTATTTCTGTGTTTTCTGAGTATTCCAAAGTGCACGAAAAGATGAAGCCTGCATGCAGTCGGTCTACTCTAACATCAGCACCTGGCTGCAGGCCTGAACTATGACATCTACTCTAATGTTCGGTTTACATGCATGCATTCTCCATATGTGCAGAGTCCCTCTGTTCCTCTTTTCATTAAACTTAAATTTTCACTTCTGTAACTCGTTGAATTTTCTTCTGTGCGTTTTGTGCCTTCCATCACGCCTGGATCCATAAGAACGAACTTGTTATGTGTGATGTTGTTCCAGCTGCAGAGGTCAAGGATCGAGGTCTTGGTGGTGTTAAGGTAGGAGAGGGTTCTAAAGAACACAGAGCCGGATGGTGAATGTTGTTACTGTACAAGGGCCAGGACCGAAACCACTCTGCATCCTCTCAGGTGCTCGGCGCAGACCCCTCCGTCTGCCCGGCGTCTTCATTCTCCATCCCTCCCTCTGGCTGGGTGGAATCTGAGCCAACGGTTCCCCTTGAGGCTGCTCCCGGCGTTGCTGCGCCGCACAGGCTGCCGTCAGCAGGAGCTGCTGCCAATAGGTGAGGATTGGTGTTGGGGCTGGTGCTCGTGGCAGATTCAGGGGTCCGGCTGGCACTCAAGTCGAAGGTTGGAGCAAAGGTGGCCTCCATGCTGTCGGAGGGAAACCCACCGGTCATGGCCGTCGGGGAGATGGCATTCAGAAGGGGCTTATGGGAGGCGTATGTCATGGCAGTATCTGTGTCACTGTCCAGCGGGAGGCCAGAGGCGGTGAGGTCTGCTGCCGAATCGCTCATCTCAAGAAAATTTTCCGAGGGGAGAGCCTGGTAGCGACCCGGTTTGGTCACCTCAAGGCCCTGCAGGAGAAGGAGGAGGAAAAAGAGCAAATGAAAAACGGAACGGACAATGGAGGCGGTGGAGACCACGGATAATAGGAGATTACGAAAGAAGGAGGAGGTCAGCAAAAAGACAACAAAGACAGAGAGGGGAGGTGATGAATAGTAGAAAATGGTTAAGGAGAATGATCAGAAAGAAGGGGGAGGTACAGGGAGGGTCAGACCAACATCACTTACTTATTCTGGACACTCACGTGCAAAAATGGATCCGAGTTGAAAGTAAAATCTGAATCTGATCTTTTTGGAAAGTTTGTTTGTACAATTCTGACACTAGAGGGAGCTTCATCTACAAAAGTTTTGGGCCATAATTTCTTAGCCGTTTGTCCCATTTGGTCCAAAGTGGGTGAATTTGAATGGACTTGAATGGAGATCTATCTTGCATAGATTGTGATTTGCTCTAATAGTTCATTTTTTATTCCCTAGGGGGAGCTTTTATTCATCAAAATATGTCATGGATCATTTTCAAATTTTATACCCACATATACCTTAGTTCCAGGAAGATTTTGGAAAAAGTTGATTGTATAGTTTTGACACTAGGATCTTTATCAGCAAGAGTTTTAAGACCATTATTTCTCAACCGTCGGTCCCATTTAGTCCAAATTGAAATTCTTGCATACATCGTGTTTTACTATAATATTCCATATTCTAATAATAATAATAATACCTTATACTTATATAGAGCTTTTCGTGAAACTCAAACACCCTTTCAGAGTATAGTACGGACGGAGTAGCGGCGAACATACAAAGAACTTTGAGTTTCCACGCCCCCAAAACGGCGTTGTCGTTTGAACGGAAGGTTGTTGCAGCCGGAATGTCTCGTGGTGTTTCTCTGTGGGATCCGTGCCCGGCCCACGTGGCTTTCTTTTTTTTATATAACTAATTGATTGACAGGTGGCGCCGTCGGGCATCAACACCCCTGTCTCCATTCTTTCCATCCACATCCACTCTTCTCCTGTGTGGTGATGTTCATCCTCATCCTCTTAGTTTGACTTTGGTATTTGGATTTACATGCTTTCAGGAAATCCAAACCGCCAGGCTGCTCAACCCTGCTTGGACCGCTCCACCATCTGCCTCTTTGGATCCTGCCTTCCACCGCTATCCAACAATCTCTTTACCTCTTCGGCCAAGATACAAGGCTTGGCTGAATTCACTCTGTTTCTAACGTGTTAAAACTGCGTCGCCGTCATTATCATGCCTTTAAGTCCAGATAACTCAATCCAAATTGCAAAAACAGAATGAGAGAACAAAGGTTTGGCCAGAGAGGTAATCATTTAGGAAAATCCACTGAGCATAAATCCCGCCATCAAAGAAACTTTTTCTAGACTGATGCCGGTGGTCGCTCCCCGGAAAGAAGAGATTGTGCTACAAACTCTCTCCCTCCCCTTCCCAACCCGAATCTGTCAAATCTGGAATCTCGAAATGTGATTGGTGGAGCACTCTAAGAACTGAATCCTGGCAAACCGCCCAGACCCAGAGGTTTACCTCTAAGACCTGCTGTCAAAGGTAAGATCCGTCCAGTTCACCTGGGGAAATCAACTGGGCGTGTCTAGGACGGCTGGCAGTTCTGGAGACCCCAGGGGGACGGATGGCGGTTCTGGAGACCCCTTGATCCTAGGAAGCGGCAAGGTCTCTGGAGCTCGGGGCCAAAGCTGCCGGCTTCCTTCCCTGTGCTGCTACTGAGAAGGAGGCTGGCGGCACAGAGCCGTGTTGAGTCCCCCATGAGTCTTCATGTTTACTTTGACGAAAAGTGTGGAGCTTTTTCCAAACTAATACTTTAAAAAAATAATCTTATTTTCAGCTGATAGTACACCAATAAAACATTGATATGAATATCATATTCCATGTATTCATAAAGTAACAGCAACATTTCACACACTGTACCTTTAAGGGACATTTCAGTATGTTGGTAATAATTCGTTATAATATCTTCACCTCTGCATAACCCACCACTGACCTTGATTGTGACCTCTGTGCCCTCGGGGTTCTTATCACAGATGGACTGCATCAGGGATTCTTCGGTGAACCTGTTGTAAGCCTCATGGACCACCTGTGGACCCACATACACACACAAGAGACGCGTCACGCTGCAGCCACAACGACATCACGTCTCATCGGCTGCAAACGAGTCGTCAAAAACACACACAACACAGGACTGAATAGGAAGCTCTCACTTCCACGCCGAAGATACTATTGAGGATAATGAAGACGAGACTGACAGCAGCTGGAGGCTGAGAGAGAACCGAGCCAACGGGGATGGAACCTTTCAAAAACTTCAGGAACGCGATAAAGGCAGATCATTAAAGAGAGTCAGAGGATAGACACGCCTAGTTTGAGGAGCAAAAGCAGTAGAGGAGGAGGGGCGCTAGGATGGATACGGGGGTGAAAGGAGATGAGGGGTTTGAGACGGACTACGTTCATCACCAGGTCTCGGTGACACAATAATATTTTTCTCACGACTGTCCACTCGTTCCATTACTTATCCAGGGTCGGGTCGTGGTGGCAGAAGACTAAGTAGGGTATTCCAGACAAACTTATCCCCAGCAACACTGTCCAGCTCATCCTGGGGGGTCTCAAGGTTTTCCCAGGTTGGATGAGATATATAGTCTATCCAAAAAGTTCTGGGTCGACCCCGGAGTCGCCCCCCGGTAGTTCGTGCCTGGAAAACCTCCAAAGGGAGGCGTCCAGATCAGATGCTGACCCACCTCAACTGGCTCCTTTGAATAGGAAGGAGCAGCAGCTCATTCTGAGGTCCATACCAAATCTCTGGGAGGCTCACCATTCCAGCCGCTTGTATTCAGACTCTACTTGAGGCTATGAGCTACAGCTGAGGGTCGAAGCGTAGAGGGACTGATCTGGACCGCTCATCCAGCTCCAAGCCACCCTGCACAGGACCAGAAGTTACACAAAATGTAGTGTAGCAGGATCAGCGTTTGGTTCTGATGATAGTGAGGGAGAGACTGTTCAAACAGATTAGAAACAATGAGGGGAAATGAGAAGAAGAGCGAGTGGCAGGAGAAGTCAGCACGACCAACAGGAAGTGGAAATCCAAACCTGTAAGATGAGAGAGTAAGAGAGGCGGGGGAGGTGGATGCGGCGTGAGATGGATGGGGAGACAGTGAGGTAGAGACTCGGTTGTTCTGATTGATCTGAGCATCATGTCTGACATCCTCTCACACATGTTGGCTGCGTCCTCAGATCTGTCAGCAAATCCATGACATGTCAGAGGGAGACACATCGAGGGCGGCTGCTGTCATCTCAGCCTCCGCTGTCCACACACACAAACACACACACAGACAAACACACATGTTGTTATGGACGGTAAGCATATAAGTGGACACACACAGATACACAAACACACACAGACACAAAAACACACACAGACACCACACTTGAACACACAGGATCGTACGGGGGAGGAGTAAGACCTGCTGATTCGACATTTATTGATGGCTCATTAAATATGTGATCTTTATGTATAGTCACTGTTGATTGAACAGATTAGGAGACGCATCGCTAAGTGTGGAATCTGATCTTATCTCACTTCTATTTTAAAGTTTTAAGGGCCATCACTTAATATTTTAGGGCTGAAATGAATGTTAATTTTATGAATTTCAAACTGAGTTCTTCACATTAAAGCCTTGAATGTTTATCACATTATTAATATGAAATCCCCCTAAAGCACCACTTAAGCAACGTCATTATGTCACAGACATTCTGAAGTGATGTCATTATGTCACATAGATTCTAAAGTGATGTCATTATGTCACATAGATTCTAAAGCGACGTCATTCGGTCACAGAAGTACTAATTTGATGTCATTAGGTCACAGAAGTCCTTAAGTGATGTCATTGGGTCAAAGAGGTACTGAAGTGATGTCATTGGGTCACAGAAGTCATTAAGTGATGTCATTAGGTTGCAGAGGTAATGAAGTGATGTCATTAGGTCAAAGAGGTACTGAAGGAATGTCATTAGGTCACAGAGGTAATGAAGTGATGTCATTAGGTCACAGAGGTAATGAAGTGATGACATTAGGTCACAGAGGTACTGAAGTGATGACATTAGGTCACATAGGTAATGAAGTGATGTCATTAGGTCACAGAGGTAATGAAGTGATGACATTAGGTCACAGAGATACTGAAGTGATATTATTAGGCCACAGATGTAATGCAGTGATGTTATTAGGCCACAGATGTAATAAAGTCATTACGTAACTGTTTCCTTTTGTCCAGAAATGCCGACTGTATTGCATGACATCGATTTATCTACAAGATGAAATTGAGTAATCAAAATTCAGACGTCATCAAAAATGACAGTAGTAGAGGAGGTAGTGATCAAAGACCTGGTTAAAGAAAAAGGGACAAACACTGAGGCAGTGATGGTGTGTTTGAATCCATTAAAAGATCATAAGGAGAAGTTCATTTGACTTCATTCACTTGGTAATTTTTCTCTTCGTCAATCAAGTGAGGTTAGTTGTGTCTTACATGAATATGCGTCTGTCTATGTTTATGGGCTTTTAGTACAGGAGTCCCTCTCGGACAGTCAATCCAGATTTACATGAGACTAAAGTAAAATGAAAAAGGTTAATTAAAAATACTTTTATGTATTTGTTAGCTTGGGACATATGAGAATAAATGTTAAACCAGCACGCCACAGGAGCAATGTCTCAGTCTCCTGTCACATGTTTCCATAAAACTTAACATCAGACAAAAACCAATAAGACATCTAGATCACACTGGACAAACACAGACACCAAAACACTGACAGCACACCCACTGACAGCACACCCACTGACAGCAAACCCACTGACAGCACACCCACTGACAGCAAACCCACTGACAGCACACCCACTGACTATCAGGGCAGGTGTTTGATTACTGTATTAATGAGGAGTAAAGCCTGCGGGTTAATGCCCGTAACACAAACACCACACACAGGACTAGCACAGATACACACACAGGTATATATACATATATATATACATATATATATGTATATATATATACACTGCATGAAACCACAAGGGTTTAAAGAATACATTATTATGTTCACTTAACCACTTCTGCCACCACATGCTGTTAAATACAGAAAAGCTACAGCGCTCTGAATGAGCACTGAAAAGTCACATGTGACAAGAGTGTGACTAACTTTTGTTATGAATAGATTTAAAAGGCTGTTGTCTTAAATCAAGGGAAAACATCTGACCTCCTTTCTCTTGGTAAACATGGAACGACACAGCTCTCCTGCTAAACTGAGACACGCTATTCTAACAGAAAATTTGGGATTAAATTACTCATTACAACGACATCTTTCTGCAGAATGCACCCAACCTGGTCCAAAACTGTACGTACAATCCTGGAAGACAGATTACAGCCTGACAAACCAACAGTTTCTAGAATTCGGCTCAGACATACAGAATAACTGGCCTCATAAACCCATCAGATATGCTGATATGTTAATACTCATCCCAACATCTAAACCCTATTAAGAAGACAAGCTGTAAGAGTATTTCCAGAAGAGTATCTTTTTTTCCTAACGTTTAAACCCATTTAACACGACACCACAGATATCTTCAGATTTATTTCCTGCAGTTTTACTGCCATTAACTTCGATCCATGTGTTTTTAAGCTGGTGTTCATTCATTAACCCCATGAAAATATAGCTTTTAATCTCCCTAAAACTTGTGATGGTGCACCGCTCAGACAATGAAAGACGTAGAAGTCCATCAGGATCACAGAGACAGTTTGTTCCAAGTTGTAGTGCCAGATCCACGTCAGCTCATCCGCTTACTTTCTCCTCAAATTAGATCTTTGATCAGCTCCTGCTCGTTTAGGAGCAGTTTCTCCTCAGTGTGTGCCGGTGCTTCCTTTCCTTAAAGGATCGGTTTCAGCTCAGAAGCAGCGCTATGTGCAAAACACTGAACGCGCCGATCGAAGAACTTATTTGTCAAAAGAGCGGGACATTTCTCTACTGTAGACACCGACATGAAGAGGGGGGAGCGGGATAGAAAGAGGCCGGAACACATTTCTCTCACCAAGAAGAGGCTCCGTTTGAGGCTCCTTAAAAAGTAAGAGGGAGAAACGCAATACAGAGGCGACAGCATTAGCTGGGCCACCGATCACACACATCCGGCTTTCAGAATAAAAGCCTTAATCCCTCCACACATGTCAAACCGAACCCATGTACACATCATAAAAACATCCAAAACATCCCATATAAATACAAACAGATATTACCACATGACCCCGAACTTGACAAACAGTTGGATTGAACAAAAAAGAGCTGGAATCAAGATCATTCTGATCATTTACCAACAATTATCCAGCGATCAAAGTAATTATTATTACCTCCAACGATGAGGTCATGTGATCACCCACGATTGTTCGCTTGTCTGTCTGCAACACATCTAGAAATGTTTTTTATTAAACAGCTTTTGACACAGATTCTGCGTCTGTTTGGATGTTGTGGGAAAGAAAAGTTGATTATGATTTTTGTTTAACCCTTAAATGTTTGGTTGAGCATATTTTTGAATCTCTATACCTTGTAGAAAACATCGGGTGGAGTGAATGATACAGACCATAACTTAACACGGTGGGACTCCTCGGAAGTCATCAAACTGGAAACGGAGCCGACAATGGGTAAAAAAAAAAAAAAGAAGTCCCAGTCTCTATGTTTAAGGGTCCTTGAGCGAGACCCCGAACCCCAGTCTGCTCCCCGGACGCTGCAGATAGTTGCCCGCTGCTCCTCAGGGACGGGTTAAATGCAGAGAATAAATCTCGTTATGTTGCACTACTTTATAATTGTATGTGAGTAATAAAGGCTTCTGAAGAAGAAGAAGAAGATGAAGAAGAAGAGTAAGAGGCCAATGATGGAGCCCAGGGAGACACCACAGGTCAAAGGGGCCAACGAGCAGGAGGCATTAACCAGGAATATTTAGAAATAATAATAATTAGGATTTATTTGGTCACATAAAGCGTGTGAGGACTTGAGTAGCAAAGAAAGTCTAATAAGGGTCAAAGGTTTCTAAAAACATTCTTCATCAAAAGGTTGAGCTGACCTCATTATGTCAATGGACAATTGATGTGTATTTGGACATAGAACGTTGATGAATAGAACGATGGAGTTAACCTTTCACCGGTGAAAGTTAAAAGTTTGAATCGAGATAAAGGAGAAGATTTGTGCCAAATCTTACTGTTTTCTGTTGGTCATGAACATTAACCTCCATCACCGGTGAGTGTCAACAAACTGACATGAAATATGATCAATCGGCAGCCGGCAACATCGGCAGAGTTGATTAATATTTGCACCGACAACAGTTACACAACTTCCCTTTAGCCAGGGAACTATTTCTGATATTCCAACAACGGCACAGGAAGACGTTTTCGTGCTCTGAAGGTTTTTAAGTGGTCAGTTGTTTGCCTTTATATAGTCACGCCCAAAGGAGGAAGTCAGATTCAGATTGGAAAAGGTGGTCTGAAATATGAATTTAAGATAAGTAGGAAATATAGAGAAACTCTGAGATACCGTGACACGGAAAGGACAGTATTCTATTATTAGTGGATTTTAAAGTATGAATTTATCCATTCATCAATATGGAACTTTTCAAAACACAGTAACCAAGAGCTTAACAGATATAGGAGGATTAAATATAACCAAATAAATAAACAGTAAAATAAGAATGTCCACCCTTCCACCCTCGGATGAATGTAAATCTTTCAAAAGGACTTATCTTAAAACAGACACAAGTGTACTTTAAAAATATAACGAGTTCTTCCGTGTTTCATCATAACCTGTCGTTTGTGTTTCTCTCATTTATCCCTACAAACAGACAAACGGACACCGCTGGCGAAAACATGAACTCCAAAGAAAAGTTACGAGTTTTTTTAGCGGCTCTGAAAATATGTTTTCCATAAATGCAGGTTTGAAACGTTAACTGTTAAACAGTTATCGCACCACACGTAAACTCAACGGGAGCTTTATAACTCAGATCAGTCCTGTCAATTATCTGATCTCATCTTTAAGGGCATTGCATTCTGGGGGGTTTTACCTGTCTGAAGGCGTCGCCGTCTCCCTTGCCGGCCTGCTGAGCGATGAGCATCAGCTTCCGGCTCTTCTCCTTCCTCTTGTGGATTTTATAGAGACAGGACATGAGGCAGACGAGCAGCATGGAGGCGATCAGGCCGAGCAGGGAGAGGATGGCGACGGTCAGAGGAGGCAGCTTATATGCTGAGAGGGAGACAGGGACAGGAGAGAGACGTCCGTCACTGCACACATCTACTCAACATCCATCCCTGTTTAAAGACAGTTCCCACTACCAGAGAATATTCTAGAATGTTTAAGATGTGGAGAAGAACCAGTTTTCCATTTCAAAACTATTTCAAGTTCTTTAAAATTCCAAGGAAGACGAAAAAAAGAGAAACAGGTTTTATTGCCAACCAGATGTGTCTGACCTCTTGTGATGTTGTCCATCCAGTAAAATGTGAACTATTAGAGCAAAATATGACATAAAGAACATGAATCTCCTCAAGTTGATTCATCCAAAACAAATTTGGACTAAATCGGACCAACAGTTTAGAAATGATGTCCCAAAAACATTTTGGAGATGAAACTCCCCCTAGTGGCAGAACTTTGGAACTGACCTTTCCCAAAATCAGTCCAGTTCTTCCTCGCGCTGAGGACTGTGTGTGTATGAGATTTGAAAATGAAATCCATGAAATAATAGTTTTCGAGTTATCGCGTTAACAGGAAGAATTTTCGGCGGACACAGCGAGACGATACGATAATATCTTTCACTTTTCAGAGAAGATAAAAATGAAACCTCTGTATGTCCGGACTGTTCTTAGCATATGACTAGAAACAATCATTCTCGTCACTTCACACTGTCTATTGTTGGAGAGTGGAGAAATGATGCAATGTGATCGGTTTGAGCGCGACCTTCCACATACTTAACGCCGACACAGGGATTGCGTATGCTAGCAGGGCTAAGTCTGTCAAAGGACACACCCAACATCCCAAAGTCCAACTCTGAGGCAAAAAAGTACGACAATCAACAAAAATCCTGCTGTTTGTTTTAACAGAAGAGAGATTCACTCAAAATTTTGAAGGGCTCGGAGTAGATTTTTTTACCCGGCGACAGCAGTGGAGAAATCTGATTGGATAAAACAAAGTGCTAATTTCTATGAGCTCACAGGAAGCAGCAGGGGGGCAACCAATGCATTGACGTTACTAAACCGATGGGAACTATTTATTTAAAATGCATGTAATCTCAGTTATGATAATTGTGGACCTGAAGTTCCACCATTGTTTTGGTTGTTGTTGTGTTTTATGTGTGTTTATCAGGCTGAAACAATAAAATCATACAGATTTGCATAATGGAGATGGTAAATGGTGATAATGGTGAAAATTTTAAAGACTGGAAGCTAGTTTTAAAACCCCATGGTGTGAATCAAAGGTCAAAATTGCACTAAAAGTTACCATTTCATGCAAAAACTTGTGTAAAATGTTCTTTTAGACTAAATTTTAAGACATAAGATGTTTGACTCTCCCGCAGAACAATCAGCATTAAAGTAGCAAAATGTGTCATAAATCCCAGGTTATGTCTTTGAAACAATATGTGGAATAAAAAGCACTGGCTCTGCTGCATCATTATATACCCGAAAACTCTGGGATATGATGGAATCGGCACGGCCACCACTGCTGCCACTGCCGCCAACACCACCGCACATCCTTAGTCTGAGGAGGACGTGGATAGATTTTGGGAAAAGTCGGTTGTATAGTTCAGACAATAGTGGGACCTTTATCTCTAAACATTTTCGGGCCACGATTTGTTTAATCGTTTGTCCCATTTATTACTGTTTTACTCTAATATGTCATATTTTAATCACTACAGGTTATGCTTATTTTTTTTAATGATTGACACTGTTTTCCAGGCTAAACTCAAAAAAACAAAACTCTGGAAAACAGACTAAATTTTGATTTCATATTAATCATCTTTCCATGTCATGGATCATTTTCCAATTTTAAACACATATAGACCGTAGCATGAGGAAGAACTGGATTGGTTTTAGGCAAGGTCGTACAAACATTTCCGACAATTTAGCTTCAAAAGTTTTCAAACCCATTATTTCTCAACCTTTGGTTCTTTAGTCCAAATCTGGTGAAAATGAATGGAGATCTATCTGTAAATAGAGATAATACTTTTTCTAATAGTTCCTATTTTACTCACTACGAGGAGCTTTTTTACAAAAAAAAACACTGTCTTTCTGTTTCAACTTCTTCGTCGTTCGTCCAATTAAGTCCATATTCGGTGCATATTTATCAACTTGAAGACATCTGTCTGATTCATATATTGCATTTCCCTGTAATAGTTTTTATTTTAATCACTAGTGGGAGCTTTTTTAGGAATAACACCATTTTCAGCCATAACTTCCTACTTGTTGGTCCGATTCAGTCCAACTTTGGTGAATATGAGTTGAATCAGGAGGTCAATGTTGTATATTTCATATTTCACTCTAAAAGTTCATGTTCTACTGAAGTGGAGCAGCTTTCTTTACGAACAAACACTGTTTTTCAGACCTAACTTCACATTTCCTTTTAGGGGTTCCATTGGGGGTATTGCTTGTACAATGCTGGGGATTGGGGACTTTTCGGGGATATGCCGTTGCTATAAACATTCGATTTTTAAAAGCTGTCCCTCATGAGACCCAGAATGTTGCAGGAGTGCTAAACTGAAACCAGTGACGGACTCCTTAAGGTGATGTTTCTGATGCTTTTCGCTAGAATCCTGATCTCCGGTTCTGAATGTCTGCATATAAGCTCCACCGTTGATCCACACCGGCCCCCTGCTCTGTAAACTTTCGATGACAAATGAGTTTGATTTAGCTCTGCATTGTGTCAGTGATGTAAAATCTTTGATTAGACACTATTTATTAAATCCCTGTTGGTTTTTGTTGCCTGGAAACGAGCGGTTTACTGTTAGGCCATCAGGTTCCAGGCGTGACAATACGATCATGTGGTCAGAACATCCTTAAATACAAAATGCTGACTATTGAAAAGTGTTTATGACTTACCGTCTACATTTATGTAGACATGAGCCACAGAAAACCCTGCCAGGTCTGTCACTCTGAAGACACCCGTGTCGGCCATGTGGAGCTTCTTCATGGTGAGCTCCGATCCTTCCACGGCCACCCTGCCATCAAGCAGAGGGTCCAGTGGTGTCGCCAGAACCCCCTGGTTCAGAATGGGCCGATCAACATTGTCTGATTTCAGCCGGTAGACAATGTTGAGCTGGGAATGGTGCCGGTAGAGTTTCATGGTCAGGTTTCCCCCATAGGACAGGTGCAAGAAAGTCTGGTGCTCTGGGGAGAACAAATGCAAACATGCTTGTGTGAAGAGAGGGAGCTTTTCCATGACGACGGTGTTTATAATAATATAGATAAAGGAGTTTCCTTAGATTTCAGCTCGATGGATCCTGATTTCCTATATTGGGGCACATGTAGCTGTAGAATCCAGTGATGCTACATACCTGTGAACTGTGAATGATTATATACATAGGACAATTCTCAAGATATACTAATGTGTTTCTGATGCTTGGTGCATATCTCAATACTAAGTTATTCACCTTTTATTTACCCAATAGCTCCCATTAAAAAGATAGATCAAATTCTGATTTACCTTCCCACCGATTTTCATACGCTGTGCACGCACACCAAGCGTGAGCTACCATGGCTACAAACATCTCGCACACCAGAACAAACGAAGCTTGCAATTTGTAACATCAGTAAGGACAAAATAAATTGTAGAGGAACAACCCCAAAAACGTTTGTTACAACCGACTTAATCACACACTTCAAATTTAATCATGCTGAGGAACATAGCAAGTTTCAAGAAGCTAATGATGGCAGAGCAGCTAAAGCTAGCGGGAGCTCAGAGCCAGCCAATAGATCTGAAGTATCTGAACAAAACTGACATTTAACAAACATATAGGACTGAACGGGGTTGTAGAAAGTTTAATTTTCACTTCGAGTGTCATACTCATTGTCATTGGTTTAGGAAACGCACCATGAAGTCAGAATACACACACTTTTTCGAGAAGCATTACTTCCGTTGTAATCCTTCAAAATAAGAGCACTTAGAATACATTACTCATAAGTGAGCCATTTGGCCATGATCACGCCCACATAGCTCTGGCCACGCCCAAATAGCTCTGGCCACGCCCACAGAGCTCTGCCTCACTGCCTGTTCTGAAGATCGACTGATGAGGTCATGCGACTCAGCTGTGTGTCACTGAACACCTGCACTTAAATAAGTGAGGGCTGCAGCATGCAGACAGGAAGTGAGCAAAAAAACAACCTCTGCACGGTTGGTCGCTTAAACATATTTGGATCAACTTTATAACACTGTGTCTCCAGTTTAAATTTACAAAATAAAGAAAATCCTGTATCATTGTTATGCTGATGATACACAGATGTACGTCCCATTACAAACCAGTGAAGCGAGTATTCTCCGTTTACATTTAAATCCTCTTTCCTCCTGTCTGTCTGAGATAAAATGCTGGATGTCACACAACCTTTACCAACTAAATAAAATTAAGTAAAGTTATTATCTTCACTCCCCAGAAGTCCATCTCTATTTTTAAGAAACATCTTGGACCACTATCCGGGAAGTCCAGAATCTTTGGGGTGATATTTGATAGTCCTGAGTTCACTGCCCTATAAAGTCATTGAGGTTAATTAATCCACATTGCTTTGTTTGGTTCATTTTTCTATTTGATAAATTAATGGAAATTAACGAGTTCATTTCTACCTTTTTTCTACTTACAGCACTCTACACACCGTGTGTGTAGCTGGTAACCATTATCTGACTACACACCATGTACATCTGCACATTGACTATTTTAACTCATATTTACTTATGCCATTGGAGATCGGTCCTTTTCTTTATATTTGCGTGCACTTCATTCCTTTATTTTAATGTACATGTTTTTTTATTTCTTAATTTCTGAATTTTTCTGTCTTACGTATGAACGTATGTATCTTCATTAATAGACACCTTTATAATATCTGTCTGTTGGAGCTGCTGTAACGACTAAACTTCCCCCTCCGGGACTAATAAAGTTATCCTATTTTGAAAGTCTAAGTTTTTTTCTTGTAGGCCAATGCGTTTTTAGCTCTGATATCTACGACTTACTGGTAACCACAGTAAAACACACTTTTACTTTCTCCCTCTCTTTTGGTCTGATGTCCCATCTCTGTTCTTTTCCCTACTGCCTGATGGTTGAATGTCCTCTCCGTCTCCAATTTCTTCTCTTCCGTCCGATTGCTTCTTTCTTTGCGAGTACGTTGTGTATTTCTCATCAGAAGCTGGTGTCCATGTTTTTTGTCATTCCTGATTTTTTGGATTTCACTCCTGTCTATTGTTTTGGACTTTAGACTGGGATATTAATGAGTCCTCCCTGCTTCCTGGACTTTGTCAGGCATCTCCTCCTGGGCCCAAACTTTCTGTTTTGCCTTAATTGAACTTTTAGCTTGTCTCTGTAAACTTGTGTCTTACTTAAGACAATACAACAATAATAATAAATAATATATTTAATTTATAACGCTCTTTACATTTGGATCAAATCTCAAAGTTCTACAAGGTAAAAGCAGATAAAAGCATCAATAAAAAATATAATAATAATTACATAAATATATGACCAAAAAGCAGCAATGTTAATTAAAAGTTATAGATTCTGCTAAAAAGGAAAGTTTTAAGTCCTTTTTAAATGTGTCAGTCGTCTGTGGAGCCCTCAGATGGTCAGGGAGGGTATTCCACAGACGAGGGGCAGCAGAAAAGAAGGCCCGATCACCCATGGTGCTGATCTTAGTCCGGGGAAGGAGGAGGCGTTATAAGTCGGTAGAACGGAGGGATCGTGTTGAGGTCAGTGGGGTGAGTAGTTCATACTAGTACGAGTTATAACATTTTGTTCACTGAAATGTTTATCCATGTCGTACTCTTTACCCAAAATAAAGATTTATGGCGAGGAGATGAAGACGCTGTTATTTTTCTAAAGGAAATACATGGAAAAAGACATAATGTGCAAATGTGCACAAATAAATTCTTAGAAATGCAAAAAAGCAGGATGCTGTCCTTTGTTTCATTCATGAATCTGACTTCTGTCTTTGCTCAAGATGTTCAGCAACACACTTGAACAGAACCCGATCTAGACAGAACGCCAGGAGAGAACAATCTGACATGCACAATGAGACTGACGGATCGGTCGTTCAAGCTGAAGAGTCGCAGCAGATTTCTGTCCTCACCTCTGACATTCAGACAGTTCCTCGTCCGGACTTTGCCCTCCCGGTCCAGCACCGTAAAGCTGCCCTCGTCGGTCACCCGGACCGAGTGCAGCGTCACCCGTTTCTCCGTCACGCTGAGGCGTCCCACATACTCCTCCACTGAAACTGCCGTCCGGTTGAAGAGCACCACGGGTGGAGGCTCTGTTGCGTGGTGGATCTCCGTCTGATTGGCCTGAACCAGACTGGACCTTCACACGATTCAAAGCAAACACTAGACGTCATGTAATCACTACAGAAGCAATCGGAGAAAATATCAACACAAACAATCTATACGGGGCGCCGTTTGTGATTTTAACGTCAACTTTTTTGCCACATTTAGCTCCAAACAACGTTTAAGTGAAGTCACTTTTTCTTTTAATCACATTCACAGTAATATTACTGAACTCAATCATATTAATCTTCCTATGAAATAATTGTTCAATAAAATGTCTAAATATTAAAATATAGAGATAAATGTAACGTGTAAATGCTAAAACTAAATGTTAATATTTAATCTTAATAAATCTTATATATCTAAATCTAAATGTTGAACCTAAAGTTTAGCCCAAAACTAAATATTGACACTGACGTCAGCACAGTAACCAAGATAAAAGTCTTTGAGGAAAACTACTTTTAACAAACACCTGAAGTCCACCTGAAGAACAAAAAACATGTAACTCTTTTTGAACGGATGAACAACAGACCAAGGATGTTGAGAATGACTTGGTTAAATTACATGATTTTTTTGTTCTTCAGGTGTTCTTCACTTAGGCTTCTCAAACATGGTGGACCAAGACTTTTGGCTATCTACGTAAACCCCGCCCCTATTCCCTGACCTCACTGCTTTTAGCCCAGCTTGTTTGTTTGCTCTTCAAAATCCGTTTTAAGGAGCCAAGGCCGTTTCTTCTGCGTTGGCTATGGGTTCAAAGTGGGAACTTATTTACTAAGGATAGAAGTATTTTCTTCATCAAGCTTTTATTTTGGTGCTTCCGCTGACATCAGTATGAATTGGCATTTAAGCTAAATATTTAGTTTAGTTTGAAACATATAGGTTCAAGATTTACTCACCTATCTCCTGCCTCATCTAGTGTCATCTTATCTTATCCTGTGTCTGCTCTAATGTCATCTCATCTTATCTAGTGTCAAATTATCTTATCCCCTTTCTGCTCTAATGTCATCTCATCTTATCTAGTGTCATCTCATCTTATCCTCTGTCTGCTCTAATGTCATCTCATCTTATCTAGTGTCAAATTATCTTATCCCCTTTCTGCTCTAATGTCATCTCATCTTATCTAGTGTCATATTATCTTATCCCCTTTCTGCTCTAATGTCATCTCATCTTATCTAGTGTCATTTCATCTTATCTTATCCTCTGTCTAATCTAATGTCATCTCATCTTATCTAGTGTCATCTCATCTTACCCCCTGTCTGCCCTAATGTCATCTCATCTTATCTAGTGTCATCTTATCTTATCTTCTGTCTGCTCTTATGTCATCTCATCTTATCTAGTGTCATCTCATCTAATCCTCTGTCTGCTCTTATGTCATCTCATCTTATCTAGTGTCATATTATCTTATCCCCTTTCTGCTCTAATGTCATCTCATCTTATCTAGTGTCATCTTATCTAGTGTCATCTCATCTTATCCTCTGTCTGCTCTAATGTCATTTGACCTTGTCTAGTGTCATCTAATCATATTTTATGTAATCTCCTCTTATCTAATCTCATATCATCTCATCTTCTACTTGATTGTGTCTTGTTCTTTTATCTCGTTGTTTGGTATCTATTTAAAGCGCGGAGGTCCACGAGCCCCTCTTTCTGCGTAGGTAATAAATCTGACTACAGAATGACAGAATGTACCTGAACTCCAGGGTGATGGGACTGTCCACGTGGTTGAGATGGATGTAGTAGTTCTCTCCATACTTTACCACTTCCTCCAAAGCACAGTCTGAAGGTCAACATCAAACAAACATCCGCATTATAGGACTGAGCGTGTTCCAGCAGGGATTTGAGTTGACGTGAGTGTGTGTGCGCAGATTACAGATAGGAGTGGTTTGAGAATGAAGGAATCACAGAGGAATATAAAACACACAGAGGAATGTAGAGGAGTGTAGAGGAAACAAGGAGAGGAGGTGGAAAAGAAACAGAGAAGTAAGACAAAGAGGAAATCTTAAACACTGATTTGAGATTCCTAGGGGGAAGTAAGAATTTACTGCTCACTTCCTGTCCTCTCCTTTTTTCTTATTCTTTTTTGTACTATTTTGTTAAATGCTTGAAAAGTGATGAAAGATCTCCAAAAAATTGGTTCCATTATTAAAGGTGCAGTACACCCCAAAATCAATAAACACCTTTTCCTCGTCTTCTAGTACTATTTATTCATCTTTCGTCGTGATGATGAAAGATGAATTTTGGTATTAGTGGTGCTTAAAGAACCAAAAATCTCAAACTTAAAAAGATTATGGCCTGATTATTGACTATAATTGACAAACATGTTTTGACTATTGTCTCTATTTGCCACCAGAATAAAGTCTAGTAGATTCATGTCTGAGTTTCACCTCAGAAAAGTAAGAATTCTCACCATTTATGATGATACTTAAACCTACTCATCCTGCAGGATTGGCAAATAATTTATTAGCTTTGTTTGTTTCAGCTCCACTGGAAACACCCACACCCACACCCTCACCCCGAAACATCTCCCACAAGCCTCTCTGTTGAGTTATGACTGCTGATCAGCGAATGAGTGCATCGTATTTTGCTCCTCAGTCTTCATCTACTCAGGGATGAGAGGCTGACTCATACTAGAAGGACAGCGTTAAAGTTTACAGCCTCCCCTTCCACAAAGATGTGATGATAGATGCCGTTCCCTTAAGAACTAATGAAAACATTTATCTCCATATGGGCCTTCATCTCTAAAACCTACACCCTAAAGGAAGTTTGTGATTTAGCAAATAGCTGAATATTTTTGGATCAATCAATCAATCTTTATTTATATAGCGCCAATTCACAACAACAGTTGTCTCAAGGTGTTTTCCAGAAAGAGCAGGTCTAGACCGAACTCCTTATATAATTATCTACAGAGACCCAACAAATTCCTCCTTGAGCAGCACTTGGCGACAATGGCGAGAAAAAACTGCCTTTTAACGGGCAGAAACCTCCAGCAGATCCAAGACTCAGGGTGGACGGCCTACTGCCATGACTGGTCGGGTTTGAAAAGAGAGAGAGAGCGAGAGAAAGAGAGAGGGAAGCAAGGATATCAGTTTATGCTAATCCACTTTCCTCCACTTCTCCAGCAGAGATGATAACGTAACGCATTAGTTCTGTGTTCCTGCAACATTCCAGCTTAGCTAAGTGGTCCCACTCTTGACCCGCATTCAGGCCGGTCGGTAAATTGCTGACATGTGCAGCAAAATATACTGTATATGATGATAAAACATGGATTATAATCCCATCCAAAGGTGTGAATTAAATCCATATGTTTCTCCAAGAAAAGATTCTTAAGTCTTAAAAACATCTGGTTTTGAACGATACATTGACGTCAATGTCAAAACTATGACTTTGTAGATAGATATCTTCAAAAAAAAAAGTTCACGTTAATCGGTTAGAAATGATATCATAACATGAACTACATTAAAATGAAAATTGTGGTAAAAACACAGAACACAAAGTACGAGAACGTTTCCCAGCTCATCGGGAGGAGCCGAGGGACGGCTAGCAGACACCTGGCTAAAATTGCCGCTAACTTTTACCTCATTGGTGTGGAGCCGCGACTCCAATACACTAATCCTCACCTCCAACCTACCAGAGGATAAACTACGTTTAGTCCCTGTAGCGTTATAACTGAAGAAGGAAGAAGAATAACAGAACATCTGACAAACTGAGCAGCAGAGAAGGAGGGAGAAGCTATAGCTAACCGCTAAGCTAAAGTAGCTCACAGGCCAGAAAATTTTAAGATTAATGACTAAGTTTTTTTTTTTCAAAAACAAGCACCTATGAGGACTTAAGAGGAACTGAAGTAACTTTAATTGTCCTGCAGTTAATTGAGCTGTGAAAATAAGATTTGGATGATGATAATAGCATTAGTGAGCGCACACATAGAGTAATTACATCAGTGCTGAGTTCAGTGACCCTCCGTGTTCTCAGTGCCGAGTCCTCAGCCAATACTTAACATCCACATTGTTATGCCTTGCTGAAGAGGAGAGCAAGCCCTTCATCAGGCGTTCACATGACTCGGGTCATTTTTCACAGGGATGCGTCCCAACACTTGCAAAAAAGGAATTCTCTCACACATTATTATTTAAGTTAGTCTGTGTGCTGGAATTCATTTTTGGCGAAGCACAATGTACGGAAGAAGATTTAGGCCACCCGTGGCTTCGTGAAAATATCTTTGAGAATTGACTCTAACGTCAGAATTCCAGAAGAGTTAGCCGGCTTACCCCTGACGATGAGGATGAGGTGTTTGGCTGCATTGGTGTTGTTGCTGTTCTTCACGATGTACATCCCCTCATCCTCCTCCTGCACGTCATCCAGCACCAGGTGGCCCAGAGAGTTGAAGTGGCCCCGTGGATTCACCAACCGGCCTGCTTGCAGCAGAACCACCTCAGCTGAGCGATTGGTCCTGGGTTTGAACACAACCTCACCGACGTGACCGGGGGGGACGTCGATGTGAACGTCCTCCCCGAAGAAGGCCGTCCTGCGTTCCTCTTTGACTGCGGAGATGTTTCACAACCTGCTATAAAAAGATCCGCCTCCTCTCCGTGAACCCACATCATCCCTCATGCACGCGATCACTCACGCATAGTCTGCTCATTAGAATGGGAATTATTTTCTTGCAGTACAACCCAGCATGCAAATATTTACCTTTCATCGATGCTGCAATGACTGTCCGAGAAAAAATAGAAAGAAGTTTATTTCAAAAGACATTTTTATATACACACATATATATGTATAAAATGAAGAGTTTGCACAGACTAGACGTGACTAAAATGAGCGGATGACCTCTCCACTATGTCCCAAATGTATGAATAACTCCCTAGTGTTGTAAGATTTTGGCGGTGAGTTCCAGAGTGAATGGATATTAATTTGGGATCGATGTTCCTCTGACTCCACTTTGTTTTGTAGTGGGATTGGTGTCCCGTTTTGAACCGAGGTGCGGATACATTCTGAGAATTGCACCACGCACGATCCCTTCAGCAACGGTTGGATGAAAAACCTCCTGAAATACCATGATGGTGCATAAAACTTTTCACTTTTGCATGTTTTTGAGAAGTTCTATATAAGGGAGTTTATCAGGGATTTAGATGGGGAGTGGTCCAGAATTGTGAAAATTGGGGTATCAAACAGCTGTAATTTAAATCATATCTATTTAACTTAAGTGGTTCCAACTAGGGATACTTTATATTTTAATTGTTGTTTTATATATTGACATATATATGGAGATTAAGATAATTAATAATTTCTTCTTTTTTTTGAAGGTTGTATTTGTTAAAGGTTTAAAATGTGTATTATATCATCGTGTAATCTGAAAATTGAAGGTAAATTGAGATAAAGACACATTTATTTAGATCCAGTTGATTTTTATAAAGATTGTTCTGAACCACCTCCCAAAAATAGTCTGAAGGCATTTGAAACGTAAATGTCTCACACAGTGACAGCTGGAAAATGAATTCATCATGAAATAGCTTAGAGATAATATGATAAATAATAATAAAATCTATGCGATTCATTCTGTGGAAACATCCGGGATTCATTTGTACAAACACGCCCAAGGTGGCTGATAATGTTTGTCCGTACCAGAGAAGAGGAGGGCACTGAGCGCCGCCGTCAAGACCGCTGCCATCGCCATTAGTCCGTTTCTAGGAGAAGGAATCAGACACACACACACACAAACACACATATACACACACACACATACACGTACACACACACATACACACAAACACACATAAACATATACACACACACACATACAAACAAACACACACACACGTACACACACACACACACACACACACACACATCAAATCAGACATCTTTCTAAAGTAGGGTTTTGGCTCCAATGAATGAAATCGGCGCTTCCTAAAAGCATTTATAGTCCCAGTCAAACATTTGGACACCTATTTTATTTGATTAAGAACAACACTGCTGATGTTGGAGAGACAGCGGCCCCCCTGAACAGACCGTTATGGGCACCAGCCGCTGCCAACCTCTTGTGCAGAAATCTAATACTGGTACCAGAGTACACACGTGCAAATTTTCCCAAGATGGCGACTGAGGGGATATTCAGCAAGAGGGAAGCAGGACTAATGGCCTTGATGAGAACATGGGCCCAGAGAGGCAAAGCCCCCCTGTCATCATGACAAGTAAAAAACAAATGATGAAATAATTATTAATAAGCGTCTACTTAGGAACCAACGTATCTGAAGGAGTCATGGTTCCATATTGTCCAATCAGAACTCTGCGCTCCCAGCAAGCAGGGTTACTGGTAGTCCAAGAGTCTCCAGAAGTAGAATGGGAGCCAGAACCTTCAGCTATTAGGCTCCTCTCCTGTGGAACCATCTCCCAATCTGGGTTCGGGGGACAGAGACCCTCTCTACATTTAAAAGTAAGCTTAAAACTTTCCTTTATGATAAAGTTTATAATTAAGGCTGGTATAAGCTAGCACTTAGCGATGCTGCTATAGGTTTAGACTGCTGGGGGATCTCCCATGATGCACTGAGCTTTTCTCTCTTCCTCTCTCAGGGTCCCTCTTTGTACATCCCACTCACTTTAATGCATGTTAAATGGTTTAGTGCATGTTAAATTGTTTAATGCATGTTACTGGATTAATGCATGTTACTGGATTAATGCATGTTACTGGATTAATGCATGTTACTGGATTAATGCATGTTAAATGGTTTAATGCATGTTAAATGGTTTAATACATGTTACTGGATTAATGCATGTTACTGGATTAATGCATGTTACTGGATTAATGCATGTTACTGGATTAATGCATGTTAAATGGTTTAATGCATGTTACTGGATTAATGCATGTTACTGGATTAATGCATGTTACTGGATTAATGCATGTTAAATGGTTTAATGCATGTTACTGGATTAATACATGTTACTGGATTAATGCATGTTACTGGATTAATGCATGTTACTGGATTAATGCATGTTACTGGATTAATGCATGTTACTGGATTAATGCATGTTAAATGGTTTAATACATTTTAATGGATTAATGCTTGTTACTAACTTGACTTCTTCCCTGGAGCCTTTGTGTTTTCTCACCCTGTAAGGTAGTGTTTCTCAATTATTTTCTGTTATGCCCCCCCTAGGAAGAAGTAAACATTTCGCGCCCCCCAACTCTCCGCCGCGACTGTAAATAGTATCATTTGTCTATAAAATTGTTACCAAAAAGTAGACCTCTGCATAACATTGTATCCTTATTAACATTAAAGAAAACAAAAAAAGAAAGAAATATAGATCAACTAACAACAAAGAATAAGTTTATTAACATTGTTTTTTAGTCTAACAGAAAAAACTTTAAAAAAAAAAAAAAAAAGGTTTAAATCCTTATTTAAACTGTAAACATTTTTTGACCATTTGATACTAAAAAATAAAATTAAATATAATCAATAAATAATAATAAATTCAAATTGATCAGCAACATTAACTCAGGAGCACGATATATAAAACGTCCCCCGTGGGATCCACCTCCATGTGGTGGGGGACGGACAATGCAATGAACATTGCAGCAGAGAGATCCTCCGAGCCTTGGTCGAGCTGATGCCCCGAGAAAGTGTAGTTTAGCTGCACACTACGGAGTTTTACTCTTCTACCCCGACTTGGGGACTGGTGAGTCTGTTATATATGGCGCAACGCAGTCGGTGGTCTCAGACCGATTAAGGCAGGGAGCCAGATTTATATCTTGTTGGGCATACCTGAGTAGTCAAAACGGCTAAGCCCACCGTTTGTTCTGCAAGAACAACATACGCTTAATCATATTTCCTCCTCTTAGCTTACAGGAGACTTACGTTTGTCTCATTATCTCCGTCTCTCTCCGCCTTTTTCATCCCTGTTAAATATTTTTCCATGGTGTCTCTTAAGGGTTTGTTATCTGCACTTCATATCTCCTGCTCTGCTGTGTATTCTTGTTCGGTGCAAAAAAACCCTACTCCTGCGGCAAAAAAAAAGCATGTTCACACGCACTCCCCCTGGCATCGCTCCGAGCCCCCCCAGGGTGGCGCGCCCCACTATTTGAGAAGGACTGCTGTAAGGTCACATGGTTGGTGATTACATCTGCTGCTGTGGACCTGCTACATGTCCACTGATCTCAGATTGAACAGACCCTCCCAAACTGGGTCCAGCCGTTTACTTTCTCACTGTCACTAATGTAATGTTTGTAGACGCTTTTATTATACGTCCTCACTTTCCATAGAACGGGGCGTGTATTGAACGTGTGTTTAGAACATATTAAGTCTTTCTGATCCGACATGAAACCGTAATGAAGAAGCAGGATGTGAGGCAGCAGTACCTCTGCCTCGCTGAAGGGGGCGTGCAGAGCCCACGGGTTTATGTTGGTTCTGCTGCTGTTCTTCTTCTACACAGAGACAAACTCAGAGTCCAGTTCACTACAGTAGTCGAAAAAAATAAAAGAAATAAGAGGAGTAACGATAAACTTTACTTTTAACAGAAAATATCACATTTAACATTTTTCTAATATCTTTAGTCTGTTGGTGGATGAGAGTTGAAACTTATCCTTCTCCACGTCAACGTTTCGTCCATTAAGACATTTTTTAACAAAACATCCGTGAGCTGATCGAACTGTTCTTTCAGAGATGTAGAATGTGGTTCAGTGTTAAACTGAAGAATGCCTCTGAAATCTATCATTCCAGGACCACGACTATAAGCAGACATCTACTGTCATTTATTTTTTTATATTATCTGATTTTAAGCTCATATTATAGATATTTCAATAATCTATGTTTTAGATATTTATATCCTCCAAAAGTCTCTAATATTAGGGAATCATCATCACCGCCGCTGTAGATCCTTCATGTTAACTCCAAAACTCCAAAACTATTTCATGGATCAAATTAATATACACATGTAATAGACCCTGTGTGAGGAAGAACTGGATTGACTCTTCGGGGACATACCCTTGCTGTCAGGAACGACAGCGTAGGTCTGGTTTTGACATTACACGTCATGTTTGATGTGTCTGAGAAAACACTTAATGTCTGTGATATCGGCTACATGGAGCCATTAAGACTCTTCTTACATGATCTACTGTAAAAGCTGATGAATATAGAGTTTAGCCTATACATTAGATCTATCCACACCTCTCTCCAGACCTCTATCTAGGGCTCTATCCAGACCTCTATCTAGAGCTCTGTCCACACCTCTGCCCAGAGCTCTATCCGTACCTCTGCCCAGAGCTCTATCTGTACCTTTCTCCAGATCTCTATCTAGAGTTCTATCCACACCTATATCTAGAGCTCTATTCACACCTCTATCTGGAGCTCTATCCTCTATCTGGAGCCCTAGCCAGACATCTGTCTTCAGCTCTATTCCTTCCTACCTCTATTTAAAGCTCTTTCCACATATCTGTCCAGAACACTATCCACACCTCTATCTAGAGTGCTGTCCACACATCTCTCTGAAGCTCAATCCACACCTCTATCTGGAGCTCTATCCACAACCCTTGTCTAGAACTCTGTCCACACCTCTGTCCAACCGTATTTCGCCTTATACATTATGAAAGTTGGATACTTCTTCCTCCAACCGTCTGGTTTCACTATAGTGAGATTACCTCCAGTGTCCAGATGTTAGCCTGCAAAAGAGTTTTAAAATCTACAGCAGGTCTATGAGGTTTGCAACAAAAAGTGAAGTTTGGGTTGTTGTATTCTTGTTTGTATCCACAGCAGGGTGACGGAATAGAGAAATCATCTTTAGACTCCTGCAGAGAAAACAATAAACTGAATTTTCTGCCTGTGACTTCAAATGAGGAACCAGAATGCTGTTTCAGCAGGAGGGGAGGAAACCACGTCTACTTCCTCTCTTTGCAACAAACCACGCCCGATGTCTTTCAGTCCTCGGCTGGATAAATCATTGCATATGTTCTAATTGAAGCCCCAAACAGCAGCTCTGATTCACCTCACTCTAATGTCCCACAGAGACTTCCGATTATTGCCTGTGAGGGTCTCTGGCCAGAGTGCTGCAAAGAAACACATCACAGGTTTGAAATAATTCATGGCGGCAACTACATTTCTCACAGGAAGTGAGACGCTGCTGCGGATTACATGGTCATACACCGCATGTCAGTAACAAGATGGACGACATTCAGATGTGTGAATAATGTATTGAGTGAGGCACAGCCAGAGTAGTAGATGTGCATCACAAAAGAATCGCTCATTGATTCCACTTCAGAGGAATGAAGTTTATATGTTTACAGGCAGAGAAAGAAGACTTATAATATAAATGCTAGCTTTTTGTTTTTTAGAGCAGGTGATTTATATCGATGTACGTATGAATTAACGTTTAAACAAAAGAAAAACTGTGTTGTAGTCCTTGTTACTCGGCCTGGGTTATGTGTGTGTGTGTGTGTGTGTGTGTGTGTGTGTGTGTGTGTGTGTGTGTGGGGGGGGGGCACTTACTTATCCCCATCAGCCTTATGAAGGCAGTGAATGTGTAACGGACTGACCAGCTGTTGATTCCATTTCATTGATCAAGTAGCTTCAAGTGCATTAAACAACTTAAAGACAGCGCTCAGACGGCACAAACCTTCAGACGGCACAAACCTTCAGACGGCACAAACCTTCAGACGGCACAAACCTTCAGACGGCACAAATCTTCAGACGGCACAAAGCTCAACCACCGCACCTCAGTTTCCCCACCAGTCATTTCACCTTAAGGGCCCGTGACTGTTTGACCCGAATAACATTCAGGAAACAGAATGGAAACTGATATAATGTCAGAAACATCCAAATGTAAAATGGAATAAAGTACAACTTTGCATAGAAGTGTGGGTAGAGCTCTTGATAGGGCTCTGGTTAGAGCTCTGGATAATGGTGTGGGTAGAGCTCCGGATAATGGTGTGGGTAGAGCTCTGGATAATGGTGTGGATAGAGCTCCGGATAATGGTGTGGGTAGAGCTCTGGATAATGGTGTGGATAGAGCTCTGGATAATGGTGTGGGTAGAGCGCTGGATAATGGTGTGGGTAGAGCTCTGGATAATGGTGTGGGTAGAGCTCTGGATAGGGCTCTGGTTAGAGCTCTGGATAATGGTGTGGGTAGAGCTCTGGATAATGGTTTGGATAGAGCTCTGGATAATGGTGTGGGTAGAGCTCTGGATAGGGCTCTGGTTAGAGCTCTGGATAATGGTGTGGTTAGAGCTCTGGGTAATGATGTGGGTAGAGCTCTTGATAGAGATTCGGAGAGAGGTTGGTTAGAGGTGTGGACAGAGCTATATGTAAAGGTGTCAGTAGAGCTTGAAACAGTAGTGTGGATGAAGCTCTGGATAGAGGTGTTAATCGGGCTCAAGATAGAGGTGTAGATAGTGCTCTAGATAGAGGTGGGGATAGAGCTCTAGATAAAGGTGTGGCTTGAGCTTGAGATGTGCATGGATCTGCACACATGGATCTCTACATCTAGATATAGAGTTCTGGATAGAGGTGTGAATAGAGCTCTTGATGGAGGTGTAGATAGTGCTCTAGATATAGGTGTGGTTAGAACTCTAGATATAGCTGTGTATAAAGCTTGAGACAGAGGTGTGGATAATGCTCTGGATAGAGGTGTGGATAGAGGTGTAGAAAGAGGTGTGGAGTGAGGTGTGGATAGAGCTCTTGATGGAGGTGTGGGAAGAGCTCTAGAAAGAGGTGTGGAGTGAGGTGTGGACAGAGCCATAGACAGAAGTGTGGATAAAGCTCTGGATAGAGGTGTGGATAGAGGTGTAGATAGAGGTGAGGACAGAGCCATAGACATAGGTGTAGATAGTGCTCTAGATATACCTGTAGATGTAGATAGAGTTCTAGATAGAGGTGTGGACAGATGTGTAGCAAGAGCTACTTATAGAGGTGTGAAGTTGTGAGCCTCAAACAAACAAGAAACCATTAGGTGGGTTTACAAGGACAGCCTAATGACGATTAGATCCTGAAAAGACGTCTAATGGGAAAGAAAATGCTGCATGTAAAAACCCCTTTCAGAACGGAAAGAATCTTTCCGAGTTAGATTTCATTACTTTTCAAGGAGGTAGTCTAAATCCTTTCAGAAAGCCTTTCTGATAGCCAGTGGCTGCATGTAAACGATGTATCGGACGCAATGGTCTGCATCGGAGAGTGATTTATTCATTGTAACTTCAAAATAGTTTAACATTTTTGGACGGTTAGATGGGCGAAAAGTCACTTCTTTGTTATATTCTTCCTCTGGGTGCTTGTTAGCGATCGACGCCCAACTCATCGAAGCATCATCGCCACCTTATGAGCGGGAGTGTGGATCGTCTGAGCATGTGCAAACGTTTTTCCGATTGGATGAGTCAATGCGCGTAAAACACCGGGTCAGAAAAGATCAGAAGTCATGTAAACAGGCGACTGACATTGAAATTCGGAAAGGTTTAATTCGGAAAGCAAGGATCCGCACACATGGATACACACACATGGATACACACACATGGATACACACACATGGATACACACACATGGATACACACACATGGATAAACACGCATTGATACACAACCATGGATACACACACATGAATACGCACACATGGAGACGCACACATGGATGCACACACATGGATACACACAAATGGATACACACACATGGATACACACACATGGATACACACAAATGGATACACACACATGGATACACACACATGGATACACACACATGGATACACACACATGGATACACACGCATTGATACACAACCATAGATACACACACATGGATACGCGCACATGGATACACACACATGGATACACACACATGGATACACACATGGATACGCACACATGGATACACACATGGATACGCGCACATGGATACACACACATGGATACACACATGGATACACACACATGGATACACACATGGATACACACACATGGATACACACACATGGATACACACACATGGATACACAAGGATGCAGGATTTTTGTTTTGACATTCTCCAGCATTACAAGGTAAGAGTTTTTTCATGTTTCCCCTATTTTCCTGGGAATACTGCAGGGATCTGCTGCAAACATGCAGCAGATTGTGGGGGATGGTTATCTGAGTGTGTGCTGTGTTTGGTTCACATCCAAATGGAATGTCTGACTGTTCTAGTGAACTTCTCCCATGTTTGCAGGGCTAAGGGGTTAGATTTTTTTGGAGAGGGCTTGATTGGATTACAGATGACTGTTGGCAGAGGGATGTCCTCCACAGACCATCACAGTTCAAGACCCCTCTTTATCTGTGCTGTCCTGTTCATTCCAGCAGCAGGGTTGTCATAGTTTCAGTGTCCTCCTGTTCAATCTGCTGACACCAAGGCTGTCCCATGTGTCTGTTTGTCTGCTTTCAGTAGGAGGATTTTCAAACGGAACGATTTCAATAACAGAAATCCCCCCCCCCAACCCCCTACCCCAATCCCCTTTACTGATTCTTCTGTACCCTGCACTCTCCTTTTCTCTCCACCCACGCCACCCACTCTCCCTTTCTTCTCTCCCTCTCCTCATGCAGCCCACAGCCAGGAGAGGCTGCTGGTGCATTCAAGGGTGTGTCACAAGCAGCTTGAAGGAGGGGTTGCATGTCCCTTTACAGATATGGAGGAGTTGAAGGGGGGGTGAAAGTGAATGAGACATGGATGGGTTGAGATTCCTCACTCTGAAGCTCTGATGCCAGATGTAAAGATGTTATTAGAAAATAAGGCACATGTTCTCTCCATATGATGGTTTTGGGCATTTTGCTCAGTTTGCAGATGTTCATTGTTTCCATCTAAGACGAATTGTTTTATTTTGCCTGTGATCTGGTGAGCTGCTATCCTCCCTCATCCAGCCCTCAGGAAACTCATCCTGTGGCGTGAAAAATCCTGAGTCAGTAGTTCTAAAGCACATTGCATAACCATTTTCATCGGGATAGCCCAGAAAATACCCCTTAATACAGTCGGGTTAACCCCGCAGCAACAGCAAAATCACAAGCAGAAGAAGTTAAACTGAGGCTCATCATCCAGCTGATCCGCAGAATAAATAGGTTAATTATTGGAGAGGGGATGAATTAACTGAATGACCTCAACACAAAAAGACCAAATGAAGAAATCCTATCTAATCTAAAACTCCTGACTGAATACTGTAACACTTTTAAAGCGCTTCTAGATTTTCAGGCCTTTGCTGTATAACCATTTTTATTCTAGTGTCAACATAATAGCTGGTGCCTCCCGCGCGCTTTGGCTGCGCGTGTCTGTTGGTTACACACCCAGAACCGGAGGATCCGATTCATGGGACAGCTCAAAGCCAGCAAACAGCCAAACACAGCAGAAACCCTGCAGAATTTAACCCTTTGCTTACACATCAGAGAGATACAAAGGAGCAATGCTGGGATGTAGAGATTAGAGTTTACCTTTCTCAAGCCTGGGATCCGGATCCTGGAATCAGCGGCCCGTCAGGAGCTTAAGATGCTATCTGGGTTATTTCACCGATGTCCTCCAGCCCATCCGAACCCGACACCAACACACCTCAGTGGGTGTACATCAGGAGGGATCTGTAAAAGTCGGGTTTGTGGACAGTGTGAGTTCGGCGGTACTCGGGATACTTCGGTAAAACAGTCTTTTATGATCTCGGGCCACAGGGGGGCGCTAAACCTCCACACATGCGCGGTTTCTGCAGCCGAAGCCCTCCGTCTGCAGGGAGCAGGGACCTCCGCACCCTCCAACATGAAAGAACAACCATCGAGTAGCTAACTGTGTAATCTATCACGAATATGTGTAATCTATCACGAATATGTGTGATCTATCACGAATATGTGTAATATATCACGAATATGTGTAATCTATCACGAATATGTGTAATATATCATGAATATATGTAATATATATCACGAATATGTGTAATATATCATGAATATGTGTAATATATCAGGAATATGTGTAATATATTTAATGAATATGTGTAATATATCATGAATATGTGTAATATATTTAATGAATATGTGTAATCTATCACGAATATGTGTAATATATCATGAATATATGTAATATATATCACGAATATGTGTAATAAATCATGAATATATGTAATATATATCACGAATATGTGTAATATATCATGAATATGTGTAATATATTTAATGAATATGTGTAATCTATCACGAATATGTGTAATATATATAATGAATATGTGTAATATATCACAAATATGTGTAATATATATAATGAATATGTGTAATAAATCACCCTCAACCAGTCTAGTCTAGTGACTAGTGACTCACCCTAGTCACTAGTCTAGTCTAGTGACTGGTCTGAGTCCCTAGATTAGACTGTTGGACGAGAAACAACGTTTTCCGACATAACTTCCTAACTGTTTGTCCGATTTAGTCCAGATTTGGTGCATATGATTTGATTTGATGGAAACTTCTTCTGCTTCTTCTTTGGACTTTCCCTCTGATGTCCTCCTTTCTAACCCTGCCCATCCTGTCCATCCTCATCCTCACTCCCAGAGAACAATTGAACCAGCGCTCCAGCTCGAGGAAAAGTTGACCCAAAGCTCTAAGACTCCTGCAACGCCTCCACCTCTTCTCCTCCATCCTCCCTTTTCAGTATCATGTTTTGCTCTAATACTAAATCTCATCTTATTTAATTGTATTCATTAGTGCGGAAAACAGAATTTCTCCTCTGAAAGGTGCATTGTGTAAAACTTAGAGGTACGTCTCTTTTTAATAAACGGAGTATAATATTCATAAATATGTTTTCTCCGGCTCTAAGAGGACGTTTTGCTTTTGAAGGTTAAAGTTGCAGAAAGATGACGAGGAAAAACTTTGCCTCTTAAAACCAACCAAAAAGAAAGAGATTTTACTTTTTTAGCTGTTTTCAACTCATTTGGACGATCGACCCAGGGTCGTTCTTTTTTCTTTTTTTATTAAAGGATTTTTGTTACAATTGAAGGATTCATGAGGAACAGTTGGTGTGAGTGACGAGACGTAACCAGAATATCCTTCTGTCCTCGTTTTTTTCATGTTTACAGATAAGTTTTATTATTTTTCCTTTGTTTCCTTTTGAAATAACATTTAATCTTGCTTTCTGCAGGATTTGCATTATTTACATTACAGCGCCCTCGTGTGGTGGGAGATGGTAGTCTTAGTGACCGGCAGTCAGTGTGCTGAGGTGAATTTGAGAGAGGTTGATCTCCGTCAATGTGCTGAAGTGAATTTGAGAGGTTGATCTCCGTCAGTGTGCTGAAGTGAATTTGAGAGGTTGATCTCCGTCAGTGTGCTGAAGTGAATTTGAGAGAGGTTGATCTCCGTCAGTGTGCTGAGGTGAAATGGAGAGGTTGATCTCCGTCAGTGTGCTGAACACATTCCCCTCTGAATGGTTGTTTTGTTGGTTATAATTCCTACATCTGCCAAGGAGGTTATGTTTTTACTGCGGTTGGTTCCAAATCCTAGACCTGATTACATTTGGGTGACGTTACCTTAAGGCCTCACGAAGAAAAAACATTGGTTTATTTTATTTTTTGTTTTGTATTTTGTCTTTGTTCTTTTGTTTGTAATTTATTTTATTCATTATATTGACCTATATTTTGTCCTATTTCGGTGTTTTAAATAGTTATTGAAAATAAAGTTTAAAATAAAAAAAGTTTTTTTCCCTTTTCTCAGGTTCAGAATCAGTTTCCTCCAAAACCGCTTCCTTAAATTCCCACTCTTCATTTTCCTAATATTTCTCCGTACCACTCTCTGACACTTTTGAGTTTCTAACACATTTTAAATCACCATGCGATTAAAGTCGGCATCATTCCCTGTGATGAATCTTGGGACTCAGGCGTGTTTCTCATGTATATTAGGCTTATTTTACACCGTCTGCTCGATCGATTAAGATCCTTCCATCTGCACAAGCCTTCTAGTTTGACACGTTTACAGAATTCTGCGCAGATCCACAAAAAATGTTAAGACTAATTTAAATTAGATGTAATTATGCGACTGCAAAAATGAATTATTTTCCCTTTATTATCCCTTCATTCTGAATGATCACTTTTTGGAGTCAACACCTCTGAAGCCTCATAAATCATTATTTCAGGTCATGAAAATTATTTACAACCCTGAACTAGGTCTGGAATATGTAGTCTGATCATGAAGTATGGGTCAGTCAGTGAAAGTAAACATCTCAGTTTATTTATGTACAAACATTCAGATGGAGTCAAGTACAGAGGAACTTTCAGAGGACTGGAGTATTTTGTTTTAGAACACAAACCTGGCCTAAGTTATTGAAGGAAAACAAGAACATGACCGTTGAATATGTACACTTCTACATTCCTAACAGTTAAATATGTGCATATTTTATAGACGTTTTGTCGTAAAAGCGGTTCATTACTTTCAGTATGAAGAAAAAAAAAAAAAAAAAAAAAAACAGATCTCCATTCAAATCCCTCCTAAATAAATAAAGACAACCTCAAACAATAGATTGAAAAACAAAAATAAAACCAATGCCTTACCTAAGAGAAAAAAAAACCCACATCTGGTTAGTACTGGACAAGTGATGAAACGGTAAAGAAAGTCAATCTGGTGTACGTCTGAGAGAAGGAGGACATCTCACTATCCACAGCAGAGGGTTGCTGGTGAGATTCTGGTATTAGTAAGCCTCTGATCGCAGACAAACAGAATAAAAACTAGAACTTAAACTGTCAACACAAGGCTCTTGTACTTCCTTAGGGGAAGAAAGAAAGAAAAAGGCGTTCAGAAGTGAGGACCGATCGCTTCTTCAGCCAAACTGCTCCGCTTACTTAGAATAAAATATCAAACCCCGTCTGATGCTTGTGACATAATCAAACACGGACATGAAAGGAGAGAAGATGTTATTTGGACAAAATACGTCCTCACTATTTATTAGCAGAATGGTCACAGGAAGAAAAAACAACCAGATGCAGATGAACGGAAAGAAGACGGTACACGCTGGAACAAACTCATTTATGTAGAAACTGATAGAAAACATTTCTGTACAGTGGCCAACCTCCTCAGACAGCACATGAGAACATGCAGTAAAGTTGTACATGAGTATGCGGGTTGTCTGGCGGCTCCTCCTCCGTATTGCTGCATGCGTTCTGGAGTCTACTGAACCAAGGTGCTTCTTTGTGCGGACACATTTTCAACGCCTGCGTCAAAACTATGAGGGACATAGCGAGGCTGCACCGACGGTGCAGGATCTCATTCTCTCACACACACACACACACACACACACTCTCTCTCTCTCACACACAGTCATTCATTCAGGCACACGTGCTTCCCCCTCTACCGTCTGTCAATCCAGAAAGAAATGTCTAAACAAAAAGTAAAACTCCGCCTACACCAGTCCGTCTTTCCCAGAATGAGGGAATAAATTAGCTCCGTAAAATGCTTCTTTATAAAAGAAAATAGACTTTTAGAACTGTACACCTTAACTATACAGCATGAAGACAGAGAGCACGGGCAGAAGGGAAGTTATATCCAGAAATAAGACCGATTCTGGTGTTAGCACCCTTATCCCCCCCCCAGACACATGCTTCACTCGTCTCCTCTAGGAGACTCCACCCAACAAGTCTTCAAGAGACCGGCTTCGCCAGGAGTGACCTTCGACCTTTCTTTGCTTCTTGGACAGCATGGGATGGATGAGCTGAGCAAAGGGAAAGTCCCGTAACCCCTCTCTATCTACGTTGGACCAGTTCTGCCTGACGCTGGACTCATCCAATCCGTCCTGCGGCTCCATCGTCAGCGGCGCTGCTGCGGTTCTGTCCACTCAGTGGGAAGTCCAACCCACAAGACCCCTCTCCCATGGAAACCTCTCAACTGGAGTCCGATTCGCTTGTGTCCGAGGAGGAGGAAGAGGATGATGACGAAGAGGAGTCCGAGGAGGAGCTGCTGGCGCTGAGACGGGACGGCTGGGTATGCGGTTCTGCGGCAGGCTTCTCTGCTGGAGAGAATACACACGGTCAGGTCCAACATTCATTTTGTTCAGAGCGTAAAATCAAGGAGAATAATCGCAAGACTATGAAAGTGGATCAAAATGTAACCATATTTTTCTGACACAATTATTTCCAGGCCTCATTAGCAGTGAGGTGTCTTACGTTTGGTCTTTGCAGGCTTCTTTCCAGAGTTGAGCTGACCGCTGACGTCCATAAGCCTTCTCTCCAGCTCCAGCTGCTTCTCCAGAGCCAGCTCTTCCCTCGACTTGCCAGCCATGTTTTTACTTGCTGCACACAACAAAAAAAAAAAGAGTAACCCAGTCAGTGAGTGTCTGTTGTACCAACAGATGATAGACTACCAGTTAAAAATGACCGGACAAATTAGCATTTTGTGGGCAACAAAGTCATCCCTCCCTTCCTTCTACTAACCGTAAGGCTTACGAGGTTTCTTCCTCAGACACGTCATGACGTATCTCTCAAGCTCCCGCAACGTGGATGGCTTCAGCGTCTCAAAGTCGATCTCTATCTCCTCTGGGTTGGTGTCTCGGAGCGACGGCTCGCGGGACTGGATGATGTAGACGACGCGGCCCAGCTTCTCGCCGGGCAGCTTGTTGATATCCAAGCTTAGCTGACGCTTCTCGTCATACGACATGGGCGCGGTCTCCTCCTCTTCATCCGAGTCGAAGTGGCCCACTAAGGGATCGTGGATCGGCTGAGGCATGGTAAACGTCATGCTGGCCTTTTTAGACCTTATGGCAGGGAGGAAAAAAGTTGATGGAGGGAAGCCGTTAAAATGATGACTGGGTCAGAAACAACAAATGATCTCCAATCATATTTCACCTGCATGAACGATATGCATATATTAAACACTTTTTTATAAATTGTCGATTTGTGTGCACATCGTAGAACAAAAACAGTTTCCCCAGCTCTATGAATATTTCTGGCGTCTTCCAGAAGGAGCTCTTGGTTTCTGTCCTAACATTGTCCAGCAGGAGGCAGTACTCACTTGCTCTTGTTGTTCTTCTTACTTGGAGCCTTCTTCACTGGTATTGCAGGACATCCTGGTGCCCGGTTGGTCTTGGCCTTTGGAGTCTTTGTGATCTTGGGTATCTTTGCTGGTTTGATGGGTAACTGCTCTTCTTCTACCCTCCGGTGCCTCTCCTTCTCCACTTTCTTCTTTTTCTTCTTGTCCTTCTTTTCCTTCTTCTTCTTGGGTTTGACGATAGGGCCCTGGGAGAGCGCGGTCAGCTGCTCATGTACAGCTTTAAGCTGAAGAAAGAAAAAATGAGGAGTCATTAGAATAGGTGGGGCGGGGGTGTAGTATCTAAACATCACATTACTGATGAAACCATTATTTTTCCATGACCAGCTTGTATTAACCTGTTCCTGTAGTTCAGCCAACCGGTTGGCCCTCTCCTCTTCAGAGTCAGAGCTGGGGCTGCTCTCGCTCTCCTCACTCTCACTGCTTACCTCGCTCTCCGAGGATGATGACGATGAGGAGGAGGACGATGAGGAGCTTGGGGGTGCCGGAGGCTCATCCGGCATCTTAGCAAAGCCAAACTCAAATACATCCTGAAACGTTTAAACGTAGTTTGAGTGAACCAGTAATTATCAGAAATGCTACGCTTCAACGATAAGCTAGGTACTTTACCTGGAGTTTTCTGGCCATCGCAACGACATCATGATCCGGGGGGTTGTACTTGTAGCAGTTGGAGAACATCAATCTGACATCAGCAGAGAACTGCTGAGAATCGATGTACTCTCTGCCGTCCATCTTCCGCTTTAGAAAAAGAAAAAGGAGATGTAAGGCGGGGGTATGAAAAGAACAAAACGAAGCAACGGGTGACTGCCCTGCTGTCTGGACTTTAACTGTAAACTCTCTTTACCCTGTGTTAATAAACACATGGTCCATAACAAACAAACATGGTCACACAACAGGATGGGGAAACATGGAACAATCCTCTGTTCCCACATTTATAGAAAACTGACTTCTTCAGGACGGTACCTTGATGGTGCTGAGGTCCATGGGCTGCTTAATGATGTCATGGTAGTCGTGGAGACAGAGGGATGTGGCATCCACGGGCTTGTAAAAGGGCCAGGCGTACGCCGCGTGCTTCTTTGACAACAGATCCTTCAGGATCCCGTTGCAGTAACGCAGTTGGGGACTGAGCTTGCTCCGGCGCACCTGTGGCGGCAGCATGGAGTCCGGTAAATCCTTCTTGGGGGGCTTGATGGGTCGTCCGCTCACTCCTCTCCGAGCCCCTGCTGATTTGGTGCCCATCATCACTGCCCCACAGCCCATGCCGAGCCCCATCCCCATGCCCATACTCTGATTCAGGCTTTGGTTCATCCCCAGGCCAAGGCTGTGGTCCACCCCCAGAGAGGTGAGGGTGAGTGGAGAGTCATGCCCACCGCCCATCGCCAGGCTGATCCCGCTGACACCCATAGTGCTCATGATGGGCATGGCCACAGTGGTTGGGGTGGTTGTGTCCGCTTTCCTCTTCACACCTTTTTTCTGGCGTTGAAAAAAAAGGGTTAGTCAGAAAATGCTTTTTGTGCCGAGGGCTTCAGCGGTTTTATTCGAACGACGTTTGTATAAATAGCGTTGAAGCTCAAAGTTACCTTTGCTGTTGGCTGTGTGGGAGGCAGACCCGTAATGGTAGGGATGCTTTGTTCGGGTGGAAAGGAATGGGGAAGGGTCTTAGTCAAAAGAGTCTGTGGGGGAGTGGAGAGGATGGAGTCAGGTGTTTCTGGGGTGGGGGGTGAGTACGCCGACTGAGAGACAGCTGGGACCTGGTGAGCCGTCGTAATTCCTCCAGAGACTGGGAGAGAGAAAATTCAAGAAAAAAGAGTTAGTCAGAAAACTCCTGCTGCTTTTCAGCCGAATGGAACTTAAGACCATTACATGCATGTCAGCTATGAATGTTGGCTCCAGGCTTCATTTGTTTGGCTGTATGGGCCTGTTCAGAACCAGTGCTCGCCTGCATTACCTCTGCCTTTTCTGCCAGGTTTCCCCGGTTTGCTCCTCGGGGGTGGGGGAGGCAGCTCTATCTCCTCCTGCGGCATCTGAGCCACCTTCTGCAGGAAGGCCTTCTCCAGAGACTGGGCCATCAGTACAATGTCATCAGTAGGCTGTAGAGGAGGAAACACAGGTGAAAAGGTTACAAGGTGAAGGTTTATTGGGTCCAGATAATAAAGTGTCTATATATAATATTCTGATGAATATGCTCATATACTTCTATTACATCTCACACTTTTTTAACTTAACCTTATAGGTAACCGTACCTTGTTGTAGATGTAGCAATTGGTGAACATAGTGTTGAAGTCTTGCATGCACTCATTGGCACTACGGTAGAAGTTATTTTCCAGTCTCTTCTTTATGGTGCCCATGTCCATGGGCGTTTTAATGATCTTATGGTAGTCCTGGAGGGAGAAGAGGCAGGAAACACAAGTCATTACATTGCAAACCTACTTCATGTCTTATATTTTCTGACCGTGACAGTTTTATAGTGTGGATCTAGTAAAAAAAAAATGGATCCACTCACAGGCAGGCTGAGCTTGACCGCATCTACTGGTTCATGGAAGGGCCATGCAAAGTGGTGCCTCCACAAGGATTTGAGCAGGACCCTCTGTAGGAACTGAATTTGGTTGGTCATCCTCCCCTGGCGGTTGGGGTCTCTCACTGGGGGGTGTGGGGGTCCTGAATGATTCAGCTGAGGAATCCCAGTACTCTCAAAGCCCTCATAAAGCAGCGACGGCTTTCGGATACGTTTTCCAGCTGTGCCAGAACCGTGGTCCATCGCCGTGACTCCCATTTTGCCGATCTCAACTCCGAGAAGGGGGCTGTACAGTAGTTCAAAGACCAATTAACTACTTTGCACAGGGATGTTGATGGAAAGACATGTGGTGAGACAATAGCAATATTAAATCTTCAATCCCATAATTCCTAGGACATATTTTTAATAAATAAGTATCATCGCCCTCATGCACTTGGGCCATCAGCTAAGTTATACCATCACATCACAACGTCAATACTTAGAACCGGTTAGTGAAGCCATGTAAACAACTTGAGAGTACACAAATGCACACGTGTGTATAGTATTAATCCCAGAGGGCACTGGAAAACCATGAAGCATATCCAACGGCTGTAATAACCATAATAAGCTTTGCTGTGAACGTAACCAAGAAGCCAAGTTTGAAAACACCAGAACACAAATGCCCACACTTTAATGGTGATATATGCTCAAGAGTATGACACCAGCAAGAATAATCTGATGACACAATAACCACAGTCCACTACTTTCCTAATGTGATGTAGATGCCACTGCACGGCACCCTTCAACCACAGCAGGATAATAACAGCGTACAAACACTGTAAAACACACTCTTTCAATCAACTTAAGATACTTACAGCTCAGCTATTTGTCACCATTGCTCATACCCTCAAAACCAAGGTTAGTGTACACGTGTTTCTCTCTCGTATGACATTGCTTATATCTAATGCAAATAAAGTGTAAGTGTTAGGATCCCAATGTGAGAGGGATCCTGTGAGACCTTTGTCTCCGTTGGTGCTTCTGCAATAATTGCTGCAACATGTAGTGATTATTATTAGTTTTGAATGATACAACTTATGGAAACAATTTTTGTCTTTATTAGTGTACTTTATTATTATTATTAAAGGAACGTACATGTACAAAAAACATTGTCATAATCATTAGTCAAATTTTGCGTGTAGCCCAAAAAAGAAAAACATTAAAGCAAACATTACAGTTATAGTATAAATGCTCATTGCTGCTTGGAAGGGGTCTAGTGACACTGGGGGATGTAACCATGGAATTAGCACACATGGCTAGCTACCTTAGCCACAGGGCTATTAATGTTGCCCGGCGATCACAACAAACCCTGAACGTCACATGGCCACAATAACAACCTCACAAAACCATAAAGCTGTGGCATTCGCCAGCAAACTAACAGAATACAATCACCAAACGGTCCTATAATACTGAACGTACTTCTATACTGAAGCTAATGCTAGCACGCTAGCACCAAACAACCGGGAGGTCTAACGAACGGTATACCGAAGATGGCGCCGGCCAACCGCTTACAGTACCCGTTTGTCAAAACAGCCACTACACACAAACTTATAACGCATATAGTCCCGTAATAGACATTGCATACTTCTTACTGCAGCTTACTTATTGTCCATTCGTCCAATCCATTCGCAATACAGCAAAAAAAAAACGGCTGTAAGCTACGACATTACGAAAAAATTAGGACAATATTTTCAATATTCCCTCTGGTGGTAAGTTCAGTCAATTATACCGATGGATACCTGTCAAGGTGAGGATTCAAAGCCATATCCGTCAGGATGGATCCGGATTCAGGTTAAAACAACACTCAAGACCTGGATCCGTCCCTTTCGTCAGTCTGCTCCGCTCCCCGCCACGATACACTCCCTGTGCTCTGCTTCGTTGAAATGGCGAAGCAACGGCTACACCCGCCCTTTTATAAAACAACCATTCCTCCCATTGGTCAGAAAGGCTCTTTGTGACCACGCCTTTTGAATTTTGATTCGCTGTATACCACGACGGTCAAAATCCTCACGCCCCTCGTTAGTGTGACTTCGCTGCCAATCTTTCGGTTCCACCTATTCGAGAGGCTTTGCTGTCCGTCAAGGCATTTGCGAGTTACTATTCGTTCAGCCTTAAAAGTATTAAGAAACCGCGATCTGTGATTGGATCCTCAATATGACCCTGTAGAAAATGTGAAACAAGTGTGGCTGCCCTTCCTCCTTATCGCATTACATTAAGTCAACGTTTGTAAAGCAACGACGACGATTGGTTCGCATGCCTGTAACGCGGGCTTTTAGTGTAAATAGCGTGAATCCTATAGGTTTCTTCTGTCAATCGCCCCGCCCCAAAACGACAGCGCCTCTCCCTACAAGCTATTAGTTTACTTTTCTATCCGCATTTCTGACTCTCCGAGAAAGCCGCCATCTTTAACTCCCACGAAATGTTGGAATTAAAACCGAAACAAGCTGTAAAACCTAACAAGACACTAAAATATCGCCCCTTATGTAAATTGACGGCATAAACGAGTTAAACAACAGCTATGCAATCAACGGGGAGGCCGCCATTTTTCGGAACAACGGCCAAAAATACCTAGGCCTGCACAAACAGATTCTAAATCAAAGGCTTCAGTTCTATTCCATGAATGGAGGCCTCCGTTTAACAGGAGAAAATAAAACGGGCCACATATACACAGGATGACACAGCAATTTTCCTGATGACGTCAAATAAAGGCCTATTTGACGAAATGGATTAAACGTCACATTGACTATACATTAAGTTTAGAAAAAGAGCCAAATTCAGTGCTTTGAAATGAGCACTAATGACCATATTGACACAAGCAGAAAGGAGTTGGCATTTTTCAAAAACTTACAACCGATCCAAAAACCTACGACAGTAATTATTAATAATTTAGAACAACTTTGTTCTTCAAGTGACCTACAGTTTAAGTATTCTACGACACAACGGTTACCTAACCAGTTGTGCCCATCCCCCACACCAAGGTTACAAATTCCCCACAATGTCACTCAAATAACCGAAATTAATTCACCATGTACACATTATACCAATAACGTTCAAGTTTTGACAACTTTCCGTTATTAAAATATATTGAGCAGTTAATTAAAAGGGTTAAAAGTCTAAACAATCTACATAAGACAAATAAAGTAACATTAAAAGTACATCAAAAGCGTGAATTGAAAAGAAAACGAATGTAAGTTGGTAAATCCCATAAAAAAGATGAAACCTTTCTTGAAAAATTAATCTTCTTGTTCTTCCACCTCGATACTTTTTAAGCCTCAAACATGTCCGCCTTCCTCGCCCATGTCCTGGGTGAGGTGGGGGAGGGGAATCATGTGACGGACTGAGCTCGAGCGCTTTGTTTACCGAAACTTGAACACGTGGCATTCCACAAAAAACGAACCAAAAACGTATTCACAGCGCGTCCTTCTTCACAACATGTCTAATCCATTTCAGCACCATCCCGTATTAACCGAGTATAAGGCTTGAATTGGGGAATAAAGTAGGAAAAATATCCGAACAAAGAGCATACTTTGGATCGCACTTGGCTCGCTCCGATTGGGCATACCTTGTCACGTGACGACACAATTTCAGTACGACTATAATGATTGTGCCTATTCTCAGACTTCCTCTACCATATCGATCGGAGTTATCCGTTACAGTTCGTGTGTACATTCCATTTTTGTCTCAAAGGGTTAGGGTTAGATGGATCTTCAGATGACGACTGCAGTCCATTTCCGTTATTGTTGCATCACGCATAACTGCGCATGCGTGTCAACTGCGAAAACACATGAGAATGAGAGTGCAATAGGCTGATCTGAAAGCAGTCCCAGGCCATTTTACATGATAATAGTGTAGATACCATTCGGAGTTTTTCTTGTGAATGAGGTGGCATTCACATTCAAACATGTTTGATTGGGAAATGAATCAGGAAGGAGGAGATCAGATCGTATCTCTGTCTCCCAGCAAAGGACAATTACTTTTGATAATATGTAGATGAATGAGCCCATGTTTCTCTGTGAATGCAGACAGGACAATTAAGGGACACTGAAAGTCCAGTCCTCCACCAAAATCATTTTGGGAATGATTTACAAATCTGAGACTCCTGAGGGAAATTCTGTCAACACCGGTTTATGTCATTTTTTACCAAAGCTTTAAGTCAATTTTCAGGGTGACTCAGAATAACATTTTAGAGAGTTGCAAAATGCCAAAGGGTTTGATGCTGAGGGGTTATGTGCAATGGTTTACAATTTTTTAACATTTTTGCATTGCATTTTACTTTTTCTATATTTACTAAATGGAAAACTCAAAGCCCACCCACTAGAAATATGGGAATTTGAGATGTGTGTTGATAGATATTCAAATGAGAACATTTTATAAAAACTTTTTTTCTAATTAAGATTACCTTGAAACTAGTTAGAGTTTAAAAAAACAACAACAAAAAAGAACTGCACTGTTCTCTTATATTTTTGTATGAAATAGTTCAGAACAGGTTTGATAACAAATTGCAACCTTTCAAAGGGCGGATATGTTGTCTGTTGTGTTCGTAAATCCTAAAACACTGCCAATTTCCTTTGTCATGATATGAATTAAATGATGTATGGTAGCGAGACAATAATATCTAATCAAACAGTTAGTTGTGTAAGGTTAGAGTGTCTTTTGTTAGACATATAAAATGCATTGATAATGTTTCTAACTTATGGAGGGTCCATACAACTGTAATTGAATGCAAGGGTTGTAATAATAATAATGGGGGAGGGAGTTCCAGAGGGAGGGGCAGCAGTCGCAAAGGCTCCGTTGCCCCTGGTCCGATGCATGGTCCTGATAACATAATATTATTGTCTGATTATTTATGTTTTCTTTTCTGCAATCCAGACATTTCTGATCATTTAATGACCTGTAATGGGATCCAAAACGAAGGCACCTCTTGATGGTCTGTTGCTCATTTTGCAGCATCAGCAGTCTGAGCTGCCAAACAAGAATGAGGAATTCATAAAATTAAACATGTCATCTATAATAAGTTCATTTATTGAGAAAAAAAAAACATTTTTGTTTGAACCCTCTCAGTGGACTGCCTTTCAAAAGCTAGTTCCTTGTACGTGCGTGGGTTTTGATGGTTTACACAAACATGTCGGATCATACACTGATCTGCAGTCAGCTAAGTCGCGTTATGCTGCAATGTCAGACTAAACAGGAACATGTAGGCAGGGGTTGGAAGATTACATCAGAATCACCCTCCTGTGACTCATACTCTCTCTCTCTCTCTCTCTCTCTCTCTCTCTTTCTCTCTCTCTCTCTCTCTGTCTCTTTCTCTCTCTGTCTCTCTCTCTCTACTATCTCTCGCTCTCCATTTGTGTTTTTTTCCAGTGTTTGGCTGCATCAGCGAGTGTGACACGATGACAATCAGTGTAAAGCAGTTCCTCTGTCCTGCACAACACCTCCTGAGTTATGGCTTGATAAAGTTTCACAGATGTAGAGTTACCTGATTCAGCATCGACAGCAAAACTCTGAGAAACTCTTTGCTTTTACAGTGTGTCATAAAAAGTCTGTATAAAAAAAATAAATCTATTTTTTTACAGACAAAAATTCTCCAATACAAATGTATTGGAGAATTTTGTGGTGTGTTTTCAGTGTTCGCACAGCCCCGCTTTAGCGCCCTTCTCCCTCTCTGGCTGCCAAGTCTTGCTTAGCAACAGCAGAACCTTTGACAAAGCTTTCACACAGAGAGAAGGCTCTGCATTTAAAGAGAAACTTGCAGACTCCACTGATTCCATGTGTGGGAAAATGATTTAGAAACTAAAAACACCAACATGTAGGCAAGTAAGCTGAGTTTAATTTCTGCTCCATGAATGACATTTTAGACTTGAGTTAAGATGAGGGAGAACCTTTTGGAATAACTAGAAAGCACTGAGAGCGTAAACCTCCAACAAAGCAGCACAGCACCCAGAGTAGACATTATTTTGATCAGAATCAATTAGATCGCTGTATTTAGGTTACTTTCTGATCATTTAACATGTCCAAATGTAGATTTAAATTGACATCCTAGTGTGCCATAAGTCAAAAATTCAAATTTCATGCTAATCCATTCATTAATTTCGAAATTATCACCAAAAACCTTCAAAAACATTATAATGACGAAACGTCACCGAACTGAAATCATCTGTAGGAAATGACAAAACCCACCTCTGGATAAAACTTGATGCATTTGGTGATTAAATTTGTTTGAGGAGTTGAGGAGAAGATTTCATGCCATCCTCAGACACACATTCAGTGAATCATCACAACATCTCTCTTCTTAAAGGATCAGTCCGTCAGATCTAGGGGGTTCCTTTGAATAAATTGAGTTTGATATTCATAACTAGGTATTTTTTGGGTACTTCGGGCTGAAAGTAAAAATATTTTATAAATATTTGTTTGGAAAAAGCCCTTTTTACATCCATGATTTCTGTGTGGAAGCCACCATATTGGTACAAAGGGAGAGTGATTTTGCGTTTTAAGTCGTTACTATGTTTTGCGTTTTGACAAATGGAGGATCATTCCTATCATTTAGAACAAGAAAAAGCCAAAGAGCTCTTTTGAACCCTCCGGGCTAATCCTTTTTTACAGCAGGGTTCCCAAATAGACATTATAATGAATTGATTATATGTACATGTAGTACATTTTCACAGTAAAGGTGAAAAGATGCCTCTCTCATAATGGTGTATTTATTTAGTTGCCTCTCAGCTTCTTCAGTGGAGCTAGAGTTCAGGTGAGGGATGTCGGGAGGAGGTGAGGAGTCAGGATAGGAGTGAAGAGCAGAGAGAGAGAGAGGAGAAGCCCAGGAGTCCATCGTTTAATAAAGTCCAGCATTTTTGCACTGCGTTTAGCCTCTTTTATTGTAAGTTCAAAGTCTGCTCAGGTAGACACCTGGAGATCTAGAAATATGTGTGAGAGAAAAATCAAATTGAGGCAGTTGTGATTCATGCATGAAAGAGTTACATGATTTTTTTTAAATTTCAGAGTTCTGAAGTTATGAAATGAAATCGGCATCACTCTGCAGAGTGACTTCCCTTAGAAGTAAACTAAAAAGAACAAGAACTTAGACTTTAAGAAAATATTGATCCAAAAATCCGACACTAACTCCAATACAACAATAATTCAATAGAAGGTGTGATATTAATACGTTTATTACTGTGTAATAGTACGTTCATTATTATACTGTTATTTGTAGGCGCTGGTTACATTTACTTTCATTCATAGGTTTATTATCCTGTGAGATATTATTCATATTTATATATTACATTACTTCAAAGTATTACAATCGTGTGTAATAGTACACTCATTTCATGCTTTTATTTGAAGGCACTGGTTTGCATTTTCTCTCTGATAAACTCCATTTTTAAACATTTCCACTCATGTTTAGACTCTATTCTCTTTTTACTCACTTCCTGTATTTTTTGTTACTGTAATTTTGAACATTCTCTGGCACAAGAACTTCCTTCGGGATCAATAGAGATCTATCTCGTCTTATCTTAATTACTTATATTCGTGCGTAACAGGGTTCAGAACAGGTTTTGGTAACAGGTTGCATCCTTTCACAAAGGGGACACTGCTGACTCCTGTCGGCATTTGTAAAACTACTTCCTGTGCTAAGATATGAATTAAATGGACAGTTTTGAGTCGCAGAAGGTCAGAAATATCTACTCAAACAGTAAGTTTGGTTAAAGATTTCTTTTATTTGAGAAATAATAATATGACATGCGTCTTAATGGGAAGCCGATACTCTAATGTTTTATCTTTATTCACTTCAGGGCGATAAAACATCACATTTTTATTTTGTTTTGAACTGATGTCTTTCCTCAATCATGATAGGAACAAAGAGCGAGGAGGATTTGAAAATCAGTGTCTGCAGCAAAGAGCCAGAACTTTTCTAGCCTAGTAAAAACCCAGCTGCTTAATTATGCAGTCATGCAGAATGAGTTGTAAATGAGTGGACCTGAGTAGAGACACTTCATTAAAGCCTTTATAAGGGAAGCTGGGATAAGGTGAGTGATTTCAATCTGAATGGAGGGAGGGAGAGCGATAGACAGCGAGAGAGACAGAGACAGAGAGAGAGAGAGAGAGCGAGAGAGAGAGAGCAGAAAACAAGAGCGGTCGTTGCTGTGAAGCTGAAATGTTCCACATTGTGGCTGCAGAAAAGCTGGAGCAGATAAAACCACGGCAGACGATGAATGTGAGGATTATAAAACAGAGTCAGAACTCTCACACCACAACTGATTCTGTGGGAAAGAGGCTCCGCCCCTTAGAGACTAATACTAAAAACTGCTAAATTGCTGAATAACTGGTTCCAGCTGGAACCGACCCACCCAGACCTGATCTCTACCAGTCCTGTTCAACCGCATCATCACTTCATTGGACCATCTTCAGAAGCAGGAAGTTGGTTCCTAGGTTTCACCAGTAGCACACTGTGCCAAAATCAACAGGAATTCCATCAGTCTGATAAGGGTTCCAAATCAGTTTCTATGCTTCTGGTTCTCCACAGATCCAGAGTGAGACACATGACTTACACATGGAGAAGACCTGGAACAATAAAGAACCTTCATTGAAGTTGACCACCTTCCAGAAATTCCAGACATTTTTTAAGAACACTAAGAAAACTCATTCAGGAAGTTAACAGAAGATCCAAAGAGAACATCAGAGGCACTGCAGCCTCTCTCACCTTCATAAAGGTTAGAGGTCACGGCTCCACTATTCCAAAGACACCAAGCTAAAATGGCCTCATGGGTGAGGGGTGAGGAGAAAGCCACTGCTGACCCAGAAGAACATTAATGCTGCTCTGAATTTACCCACAACACACCTTGATCACCCACAGATCTTGCGCTTCCTGTTTCATTCTGGTTGCCTCTTTCTGTTGTTTGTTTTTATTGAGGTGTGACTCACTTTAATGTGAGACCAAGAACAGACCAACAGAAGAGAAGGAGGAGTGTCTCCAGGAGAGAGATCACAGAGGAGTGCAGGACAGAAACCAGGGAATGAAAGTCTCCATCGTCCCCCCATCATGTCCCCCATCATGTCCCTTCATCATGTCCCCATCATGTCTCCATCATGTCCCCCCATCATGTCCCCCCATAATGTCGCACATCATGTCCCCCCATAATGTCCCCCATCATGTCCTCCCATCTCTATCTCTTCAACAGGACCATCTAGAATGAAGCCCTCCAGTCTCCAGCTTGTCGGACCACTCTTAAGTCTCTCACATCCAGATCGCTCTTTCAAAAACCAATAATATTTCCCCCAATAATAAACATATCAACACGGTCATGTTTTGTTGTGCTACTTGAAATTTGAGGAAAGCGGCTGGCTTCACTTCAGGACTGGATTTCTTTGATTTCCACACAGTTGTCGGAAACATCTTTATTTTTATTTCCCCATCATCATAACTTTCTCTTGGTACCATTATAACTCCTGGGTTGAATTTTTACCAACATTTGAAACCGGAAACTCTATGAAAGATATTCTTTTCCTTTTCTTTACATTTGCACACACTTTACCCTTTTATTTTAATGTACATGTTTATTTTTATTTCTTCATTTCTTAATTTTTGTCTATATATATATATATATAAATATATATATATATATATAATATATAAATATAGACTATAAGATATCCTATTATATATTATACAGACTATAGTTAGTCTGACTAATAATTTTTAGTCACCTTTAAAAAGACAACCTTTATGTAAAGACTAAATTTCCCCCCTGGGCATAAATCTAGAATAAGAAAATTTAATCATTCAGATTTTGTACTTTAATTGGAAGTTTAATTTATGCACCGTCCTTAAAAAAAACTAAATCAAAATCTTGCTACAGGTCAGTATCAGCATGGAACCTTTGAGCAGAAGATGATCACGATGAGCCACTGATCAGTTTCTTTCTGTTGGTACGGAGTCTGGATGAATGTTGACGGTCCATCAGGGACAATCAGACATCTGACGTCAAACCTTTGCCAAAATCATTATGAGGGACACAAAACTGATTTCCAAACTGGATCCCATGCAGCGGGAACAATGGATGGAAACACACCTTGAGAGGGAACAGCCGAAAGAAGAAGAAGAGGAAGAAGAAGGGGAAGAAGAAGAAGAAGAAGAAGAAGTGGAAGGATAAGAGGAAGAATCAGTGACCCCGTACTGTATGAGCCATGTTTACCAACCAGGCCATCGAAGCTGTTGATTGAATCAGGACGGTTTCAGTTTCTCAGGAAACCCACTATCTCTGCAACTAACTTTATTTACAATTAAAGAGGATAATGGCATTGAAATAAATAATTGCCAGTATGACCGCTATTGGCTTCCATAGCACCGACTAAAATATGCGTCTCTCTTTTTTTCTTTGGAAAACCAAGATCAGTAATTCCATTTCCTCATTTCTATACGTTGTTTTTATACTCTATGACAAAGAAAACCACATCAGTCTGATTCCTGCACGTTGCTGCATCGGAGACTTTATTACCTTTGGTTCGAACATTGCTGTTGCTTTATTAGGACACAGATTAGCTGTAATTTTAATGACTAATGCTACTTTTTCTTGGGGCTTTGCAAGAAGATGTTAAAACCAAATACAACACAGAGCATCATTGATCTAAAATAAATCTAACATATAAAAACTAGAATTAAATAGAAATATTAAATACAAGACATGGTAGAGCATAAGATTCTCCACTTTACCCATTTATGAATATAAATTTAGAGGAAACGTGTAGAACAGCGATTGATTTTATGTTTTATTCCTATGCAGATTTGTGGATGCCGGTAGCTTCCGATCAAATATGTCTCTGTAGCGCAGAGTGGATATTAAATAATTATTTCTATGTTGGAGGAGTAAGAATTATAGTTGATTTTATGAATCATTATAATTGAGTATGTTACTAGCATTGAGTGAAAGAAACATTTTATTTCTCAAAGTCTCTGGGCTTCAGGTCAAAAATCTGGCGTCATGTCGCCCCCTGGTGGTCATTGTATGAATCCATCCATGCGCTGGTCGCCATGGCAGCTCCATCCGTGTGGGGGCGCGGTTTTTCACACGAGGTGAAAAACTTTTATCAAAGGCAAAATGTATTTACGAAATAACATTAGAAAATCAATATTTCCAGCCCTAGTTTTTTCTCATTATTTTTTTATTTTTCGTGCTTGTATTTAAAGGTTTTGAAGCAAGATTCTCCTCAAATGTTTTCAGTTTTGATTGGAAGCAAGAAACAATTAGCTTCTTTTATATTTTTCCCAACCATTTGAAAGTTTTGACAAATTTTGAAGTGATCCTTTAAAGTTGATTGAGAAGTGTGTGAGCTATGTATTTAAGTTTGAAATAAGATTTATTCTCTAGCATCCTTGGGTCTCTTGAAAGACACTATGTACATTTAAGTTATTATCATTTTTATTTTATTTTATTTTATTTATTATATGAGTATGCATTTCTGACTTCTGAAACTCTGTTCTGAGTGTCCAGACACTTGAGAAGGTTCAGGTTGTTTGCCAGCTCTGAGGCAGGAGAGAGAGAGTGAGAAAATGAGAGAGAGAGAGAGAGACCATGTACCTTTAAGACATGCTCTCTCTCTCTCTCTCTCTCTCTCTCTCTCTCTCTCTCTCTCTCTCTCTCTCTCTCCTTTCCTCATTTCCACAGCAGAGCAGATGTCATTATATCCCCGAAAAGCCACAGATGCTTCATTATAGCGCGATAACTCAAAAACGATGTCATGGATCTTTTTCCTCAGTGGGAGGAGGAAGTGCAGTAGAAGTGGTTTTGGGAAATGTCGGTTGTATAGTTCTGTAACTATGGGGAGCTTCATCCCCCAACATTGTTTGGGCCTTAAAATATTCAAGCTTTGGTCCCGATTTAGTCCAAATTTGGTGCCTTTGACTCAAGGAGATCGATCTTGTAAATATCATATTTTTACTCAGCTGTTCATATTTTACCCACAAGGGGGAGCGCATTCCCCCTTGTGGGTTGCGCACAAGGGGTTGGGTTTCGCACTAAGGTCCCCTTAGGGTTCCCTAAGGGGACCTTAGTGCGAGGAAAAACTTTGGTTTTTGCTTGATTGTACAAGCGTTGGTTGTACAATTCTGACACCAGGGTGAGTTTTATCTCAGAAAGTTTTCAGACCATAATGTTTCAGTTGTTGTGTTTATATCAGACTGAACAAAGTTTTTAAATGGAACCTGATTAAAGACAAAATACAATTCTTAAATGATCATTTTATTTTATGAGATAAAAATGTAATCCGGGGCCTAAATTACCAGTGTGAAAAAATATTCACCCCCCTGACTATAAGGTAGTCCACCTTCGGCAGCAGCAACTGGAACCGAACCTTCCTGATAGCTGGAGATCCGTCTCTGACGTCACGGTGGAGGAGTTCTGACCCCTCTCATCTTTACAGAACTTCTTCACTGCAGCCACAGTGGAGGGTTTGTGAGCGTGAACTGATCTTCTCAGGTCCACCTCAGCTTCTCAGTGAGGTTCAGGGTCAGACTTTGACTGGACCACTCCAGAACTTAAATTTGATACTTTTTGATCCACTCAGTGGTGGACTTCTGCTGGGGACCATAGTCTCTCTGCATGACCAGACCGATGACCTCACAGACTGATGACCTCACAGACTGATGACCTTCGAGACTGATGACCTCACAGACTGATGACCTTCGAGACTGATGACCTCACAGACTGATTACCTCCCAGACCAATGACCTCACAGACTGATGACCTCACAGACTGATGACCTCACAGACTGACGACCTCACAGACTGATGACCTCCCAGACCAATGACCTTCCAGACTGATAACCTCACAGACTGATGACCTCCCAGACCAATGACCTCACAGACTGATGACCTCACAGACTGATGACCTCACATTCTCCTGGTCCTGAAGCAGCAGATCATCTCTACAACATTCCACTGCCACCTCCATTTTTGACCGTAAGTCGGATGTTCTTCTAGTGGAATGCTGTGTTTGGTTGGAATGGGACCCTTAATGTTCTTCTGGGTTTCTCCCACCACCCTCTCCATGTGTAGATAATGTGTCTCACTGTGGTTTTACAGACTCCCAGAACCTTAGGAACAGCTTTGGAACCCTCCCCAGACTGATGGGTTTTCCGTTGATTTTGGCTTCTGGTGAGACCGAGGAGCCACCTTCCTCCTTCTGAAGATGGTCTACCTTCAGTGATGATGTGCTTCAACTGGGCTGGTAGTGATCCGTTCTGGGTGGGTCCAGTCCGGCTGGAACCAGTTCTTAATACAGTTTGGTAGATTTTTCGTTTTAGCATCTAAAAAAAATGGTGTAACCGTTTCACCTCCTCAAATACATTTAATTAAAACTTGTTTAGTCGGGTTGTTTCATGTTAGATGTTCATCGAAGATCCGACAGTTTGGGAAGAAATGAGGACGGGCTCCAATACTTTTTCACAGCACAGCAAACTGATATTAAAGTGAAAATTCTTAAAGTTGGAGGGAATTGTAAGCACTTGTTAACATGGTGCTTAAAATGATTAATATGTTCGAAAAGTACTTTATAAACCTGACCTCTCAATGTCGATTCATACTGACATGAACAGCTGTGGGTTTTCTGACTGACATTTTGAAACTTTACAACATCTGGTTTTCCTTGTATTTCACTCAACATTTTCGGGATTCGTTTCAAATAGAGGGATTTAAAGTATATATATATATATATATATATATATATATATATATATAACATTATAATATTGCTCTGTTTTTAACTATTCATGGACTAATATGCTTAAGAGCAGTACCAAACCGCACCGCTAGGAGGCAGACGGCAATATTAACTAAGTACCGCACCGCGCCGCTAGGAGGCAGACTGAGGCCGACCGCATGAGCGACGGACTAAATATGAACCATTGAGCGTCAGTCGGTGTTGTGTTCATCATCAGCTGCTGTATAACGGGAACAACCGTCACGTTTACCGACAGAGAGCTTCTGAACTAACTATTAGCCTCTCACTCTACATAATCCTGAATCACTTAGCGGTGAGTGTGTGAGTTGCGGCTTTATTTTCTATCCTCTCTTGGTTGTAAACACAGCTGTAAGGGGTTGCTAACGGTAATAAATGTAATATTCATGATATTACTCAGAGTATAGAGGAGAGAGCGTAAACCGTTATCCTCCTCTGTCGCTTATTGATGTTCAGTGTTTCTGTTTTAACTGGTTCTTCCTGCTGGGCTCACTGCGCATCATTTATAAATTAGATTGCGTTCCTGCAGGTCTGATGCTGCCTGAGGACCCCCCACCATCTCCTCCTCACCTCCCTCCTCTACCTCCCCTTTAAACTATGGGAGTGTCACAGATAAAAATGTCTTATCAGTTTCACTAAGCTTTATTGGCATGACCTCAGACATTCAAGCATTATAGGAAACAAAACACAGGAGATTTACATTAGTCAATATGTGTGACTAATGACTAATGACTTAATACCAGATAAACACAACAACATAAATAAAATAAACATAAATTGTTTGGTCCAGATTGGGTGAAGCCTGGTGCAGTTTGTCGTCTTCTTCAGCAGACAGATCATCCATGAAATGATTAAATAACGAAACGCCCTGCTCAGCTGTTTTTGAAAAATGTGAACTTCTTGACTGAACCTGTTGATAATCTGACCCAGATATAAACAGCATGTATATGCTAAAGAGTAAGGGGCCAATGGTGGAGCCCTGGGGGACACCAAGGTTCAAATGGGGCACTGAGGAGGAAGCATCATTTCATGGTCTATTGAGAAATTCTAATTCGATATTAGGGTTCTTCCTTTTTTGGTATAGTTTCCTATGCAGAATAATAGAACTTGATACAACCAATAATAGTCTAATAAGGGTCAAATAGTTAGTAGTAGTCTAATTAAAACGGATTATTTTCCAAGAAAACAACATTTCAATGTTGTGTAATGTTTCAAAACATGCTTGACCAAAGAATATGTTATTCAATGTTAAGTTTACAGAGTCTGACATAGTCGATTAATTAATTCAATATGCAAAGAAATACCTTTTCCTTTTTCTTTTTTTGGTGAGGATGTTAAAGGGTTAAATAACTAGAGCAGTAGTGGACAGTAACTAAGTACATTTACTCAGGAACTGTTTTTCGATGGGTGTAAAGTGGAACTGTTTGAAGACAGGGGTCCCGTTCCATCTGCTCCATCCAAGTAAAAATTCCTAGGTCTCACCAGTAGCACACTATGCCAAAATCAGCAGAATTTCCAAAAGGTGATTGAAGTGTTCTTGGTCTCGCTTTTATTTTGGTCCTTCCGCTAATGTCAATAATACATTTTTTGCATTTATGCTAAAAATTAATTTTTCTTCTAAATAGTAAGTGTTGTTTGTAAAAATTTAGGTTTTGACTTTTGCATTTAGATTTAGATTTAAATTCTACATTAGAATTTAGATTTATCTATTAGATGTAACATTTATATTTAATATTTAGATATTTATTTAATATTTCACAAATATTGCATTAAATGTGATTAAAGAAAATTGACTTAAAAAATTAGATACGGCTTTTTCAACCTTGTTTTGAGTTAAATTTGGCAAAAAGTGTTATTGTACAAATGGCGCCCCATATGGACGATGTGGAAAATGCATCGACACAAATGCAAAGCAGGAAGATCCGATGAAATTTTCCAGGCTATGATAATCTTGTAAATGAAACTATTGAAAGCAGATAAAGTAGTGAGCATTAGCTCTCCCTTCAACATCTACAGCCATGAGATGTGACACTAATAATCCCAAGTTCTGGTAAAACCCTGAGCGGAACCACTTTACTGCTCAATGACTGCTTTGACTTTGACACTTTCAGAACATGTCGCTGATAAAACTTACTTTGTTGTTGTTGTTCTGCAGCTGGCTTTGGTTTTCAGCCTGAGGCGGGATCAGCAAACATGTTCTACACCTGTGGACCCAACGAGGCTATGGTGGTGTCAGGTAAGGAGAAGGTTCATCGTCTCTAGAGATACAAAATGACTTTAGACGTCATGTGATCAAAACAAGTATTGGTTTATTCTATTTTTACTCTGTATCAGACTAAACTGTGTCCGATATTCAGACCAAATTTGACATAAATGAACCCGAGTTAACACAATACACAAGTTTGAAAGACACCTAATGGGTCTGTGTATGAAAGAGGCTCCGCCCCCTCACAGACCAAATCATGAAAACTACCAAACTGCTATACGAACTGGTTCCAGCTGGACTAGACCCACCCAGACCAGATCACTAGCTGCCCTGTTAGACCACATCATCATGTACCTGGACCATCTTCATAAGCAGGAAGTTGGCTCCCAGGTTGAATCAGTAGCACACTATGCCAAAATCAACAGAAATTCCAGAAGGTCTGGGAGGGGTTCTAAAGCTGTTTCTGAGGCTTTACAGAATTGTAAAGTTCCTCTCAGAGGTCATTAAAGGTTCATTCAGGAAAACACAAAAGATCCAAAGAGAACATCCAAGTACCTGCAGGCCTCTCACCTTAATAAATGGTGAGGTCATGACTGGTCGGAATTTACTCACTACATATCTTGATGTCCCTCAGAGCTTCTTGGAGAATCTTCTCTGGACAGATGAGTGGAAATTTGAATTGTTTGGAGACACGGTTGCTGTTGAAACCTGTGAAAACCAAACACAGCACACTAAAGACTGTGGATACTTTGCTGCTTCAGGACAACGGCAACTTGATGAAACTGAGGGAAATATGATTTGTGCAGATTATCAGAAAATGCTGAAGGAGAATGTCAGTTCATCAGTCTGTGAGGCCATCAGTCTTTGTGGATTTCAGTCTGTGAGGTCATCAGTCTGTGAGGCCATCAGTCTTTGTGGATTTCAGTCTGTTAGGTCATCAGTCTGTGAGGTCATCAGTCTTTGTGGATTTCAGTCTGTTAGGTCATCATTCTGTGAGGTCATCAGTCTGTGAGGTCATCAGTCTGTGAGGTCATCAGTCTGTAAGGTCATCAGTCTGTAAGGTCATCAGTCTTTGTGGATTTCAGTCTGTTAGGTCATCAGTCTGTGAGGTCATCAGTCTGTGAGGTCATCAGTCTGTGAGGTCATTAGTCTGTGAGGTCATGCAGAGAGACGATTATCCCCTGCAGCAAGTAAGTCCACCTCTGGATGGATAAGAGGGGCTAAAATTTAAGTTCTAGAGTGGTGTAGTCAAAGTCTGGACCTGAACCTCACTGAGATGCCGAGGTGGACCTGAGAAGATCAGTTCCTGCTCACAAACCCTCCAATGTTTCTGCACTGAAGCAGTTCTGGAGAGAAGAGTGGGCAAGATTTCCTCCACAGTGATGTCAGAGACTGATCTCAGCTATAAGGAGGGCTCGGTTCTAGTTGTTGCTGCTGCAGGTGAAACATCTAGATATTGGGTTCAGAGAGATGAAGCAGACTGGTAATGTAGGTACTGGACAACCTATTAGATAAAATAATGATTTATTTATGTTATTATTTTGTGTCTACTCGGGTGGTTCTTTGTTACATTTTGTTTTCAGATCGGACCCAGTTCAGTCTGATCGGCACAGAGACATCAGGAGGTGGTCTACACTTGTTCACGCCACTGTAGACAATGACATGGTATCATTCTGTTCTAATCACTCAACCGTCGACATGCCTAAACTTTGATTTGAGGTTCTGTTTGGACTCTCATCCTCTCAGGCGTCTGTCGTTCCCCTCCGATGATGATCGCTGGAGGCCGAGTGTTTGTCCTCCCGTGCATTCAGCAGATACAGAGGTTGGCAAATATCACAGCTGGTCTTTGTGTGTATAATACCTTAATTTAAACTTTATACATTGTCATATTTGAGACATTTCCTCACTGACATGGTACAAAGGTGCCAAATATTATAAGATGGAGGAAAATATTATTCAATTCTGATAAACTATGAGTCACGATTACATTATCCGTGGTGCAGGATGACGGCGGCCATCTTCCAGCTCTTTACCAAATCGAAATGCTTGATTACAGAACATCATGTTTAATAATGTCACAAAAGCCTGCACTGACCTCCTGAGAGCAGTTTGACTTTTATCTTTCTATCCAACTATATTTAGCCTGCGAGTACGATCGATTCATATGCGGCTCCTCCACCCTTCACTCAGGTCTGTCATCTTGCACCGGACCTAATGTTTGAGACTTGTGGCTGGATTTAGATCTTGTTCATATCAACTTCCACTCTGTGCAAGTCACTGCAAGTACAGACCGGTAATTGTCACGCTTCAAATGTATTCCAGTCTTACGATCTTTATATGTCTTGACCTGCATTTCTCCAGGATTTCCCTGAACACTCTCACTCTGAATGTGAAGAGCGATAAAGTCTACACTCGGCACGGCGTCCCCATCTCCGTAACCGGCATCGCTCAGGTCAGTGTTCGACATCCCCGTGTGTCGTCAGGAGGAAAACATCTCTCTGTTCAGGCCAAACTGTGTTCTTCAGATGGAGCCAGAGGTCAGGGTCCATCATGGCTGCTCCATACGGGTCAGAACCAGATCAACTTGATTTAGCCCGAGTGAGCAATCCAGTTTGAGAGCCTTCACAACCCACATAATAAAGAAATACACCCAGTTAATATCTGGTAGCACCGCGACATTCACACGTCAACAAGTCAACGTGTGACTCTAAGAAAGAAGCTGAGTGTGCCAGTGAGTCAGGAACTGGTCTACCTGGGTCTACAGGGACTGGTCTACCAGAGTCTACAGGGACTGGTCTACCAGAGTCAGTCTACAGGAACTGGTTTACCTGGGTCTACAGTGACTGGTCTACCAGAGTCAGGAACTGGTCTACCTGGGTCTACAGGGACTGGTCTACCAGAGTCTACAGTGACTGGTCTACCAGAGTCAGTCTACAGGAACTGGTTTACCTGGGTCTACAGGCACTGGTCTACCAGAGTCAGGAACTGGTCTACCTGGGTCTACAGGGACTGGTCTACCAGAGTCTACAGTGACTGGTCTACCAGAGTCAGTCTACAGGAACTGGTTTACCTGGGTCTACAGGCACTGGTCTACCAGAGTCAGGAACTGGTCTACCTGGGTCTACAGGGACTGGTCTACCAGAGTCAGGAACTGGTCTACCTGGGTCTACAGGGACTGGTCTACCTGAGTCTACAGTGACTGGTCTACCAGAGTCAGGAACTGGTCTACCTGGGTCTACAGGGACTGGTCTACCAGAGTCAGGAACTGGTCTACCTGGGTCTACAGGGACTGGTCTACCAGAGTCTACAGTGACTGGTCTACCAGAGTCAGTCTACAGGAACTGGTTTACCTGGGTGTACAGGGACTGGTCTACCTGAGTCTGCCAGTGACTGGTCTACCAGAGACAGTCTACAGGAACTGGTTTACCTGGGTGTACAGGGACTGGTCTACCTGAGTCTGCCAGTGACTGGTCTACCAGAGTCAGTCTACAGGAGCTGGTTTACCCGAGTCTGTGCATACTGGTCTTCCTGCGTCTACAGTGACTAGTCTACCTGAGTCTACAGGGACTGGTCTACTTGAGTCTACAGTGACTGGTCTACCTGAGTCTACAGGGACTGGTCTACTTGAGTCTACAGGGACTGGTCTATTTGAGTCTACAGTGACTTGTCTGCATAGGTCTACAGAGACTGGTCTTCCTGCGTCTACAGGGAAGACGCAGTAGACTGACCGAGTCAGTCTACAGGGACTGGTCTACCTGAGTCCATCTACAAGGGCTGGTCTAGCAGAGTCTGCAGGGACTTGTCTGCCTTAGTCTGCAGGGACTGGTCTACCTGAGTATACAGGGACTGGTCTACCTGAGTCTTCAGGGACAGGTCTAGCTCAGTCTGCAAGGTATGGTCAACCTGAGTCTAGAGGGTTAGGGTTTACTAGAGTCTACAGGGACTGGTCTAGCTAAGTCTGCAGGGACTAGTCTACACGAGTCAGTTTACAAGGATTGGTTTACCAGTGTTCTCGGGGACTAGTCTACCTGTGTAAAGAGGGACTTGTCTACCTGAGTGTTAAGGGACTGGTTTACCTGAGTCAGTCTGCAGAGACTGGTCTACCTGAGTCTATAGGGTCATATCTACCTGAGTCTGTAGGCACTGGTCTACCTGAGACTACAGGGACCGGTCTACCTGATTCAGTCTACAGAGACTGGTATACCTGTATCTACAGGGACTGGTCTACCTGAGTTAGTGTACATGGACTGGTTTAGCTGAATCTGCAGGGACTGGTCTACACGAGTAAGTTTAAAAGGACTGGTTTATCAATGTGTCTTCAGGGACTGGTTTACCGAGTCTACAGGGACTGGTCTACCTGAGTATACAGGGATTGGTCTACCTGAGTTAGTGTACATGGACTTGTTTACCTGAGTCTACAGGGACTGGTTTACCTGAGTCTACAGGGACTGGTCTACACGAGTCAGTTTACAAGGACTGCCTGATTCATTTCTCGTCTGGTCTGATTTATATCAGAGTGATTGAGTGTATGATTTGTCTTCTTCTTCACAGTGGTCATGTAATAATAATAATAATACATTTAATTTATAATGCACTTTACATTTGGATCAAATCTCAAAGTGCTACAAAGCAAAAGCAGATAAAAACATCAATAAAAAAATA